>OZ038512.1:1605000-1647500 GCA_964036315.1 Acanthosepion esculentum | reverse complement strand
GCGTTCTCCCTCTGTCTACAAACTGATACCATAGATAGTTTGGAAAATCCTGCGAAATTTAAAATTAAAATCCGTAGGCGAATATGGTCATTTACTAAAGGTATCTTAATTCCAATTGTAAAGTATACATACACACAGACACAGGCACAGACACAGACACACAAAGACACACAAAGACACACACACACACACACACACACACACACACATATATATATATATATATATATATATACATATATATATAGATAATTAATAACTAAGGTCATTAAGATTTATAATCAGGTGTTTTTAAATTGGTAATTATATTATATATATATAAACAAGCAAACAAACAACAAACAAGTAACTTGAATTCTCAACTTTAGACTATTACACCTTTATGCAAATTAACTAAAACAAAACAAATAATTCCGTTATTATTTACTCTTCTTTTCGTATTTTTCCAATGAAACATGATCCAGTGCACATGTTAGTACTTCGTATGTCCATTCCACGAAGTTGTCCATTGACCACAGATTCTCGATTTGTTTCAAATCAGGAGAGTTTCTGGGTCCGTCTATAGTACTTTGATTTGCTCACTGGTAAGACTTACCAGTGTGTTCGTGCAGTGTTACAACTTTCGTACGCTTCCTTGAAATAATATCGTAGACAATGGCCGTAAAACAACTAATCAACAGTCGAGACAATAGTGTCTGGGCGGGATAAAAATCTGATGCAATCACGGATGACGCAATATTTTTCAAGGCCAAACAAATTTCATCATCCCTGCAAATTACCTAATCCGAGGAAAAAATAAAAATCGATTACACCCTGTCACTCCAGTAGGTCTAAAACTGACCGTATGGCGAAAGAAAGTAAACGAAAGTGTTTTTTTCAATTAATTCAATCAAGTGTGTAAAATAAGTTGGTGTAAGTTTTTCTCACCCGTTACAAGCGGTAAATGCAAGTTAAAGATAAGAACTGAATTCATCCGCATTGTTGATCTGCCAGATTAGATTTCTCACAATTACTCCACGGTAATAAGGGTAAGTTAAAAAATTAATATCCAAGGAAAGTACAAATTCATTTTCTAGCAAAAATAGCAGCAAAACATTTTATTAAAAAATAGCAGCCAAAAATTTTTATTTAAAAATACCAAAACATTTTATAGCAAAATGACAATCTATACACTTCATAGTAAAATTTAAAGATAAGTCATACATCTGTGACACTATTTGTTGTTACTGCGGTAAGATATCGGAAGGTTTTCTTATGGATAGAGGGAGCGATATACTGAAGACTTTGGAATAAGAAGGGTTAATACCTAAAATTCGTAGGAAATATTGACGATTTAATTCACATAAAGACGACACCTGGAATTGGTGTGTCGAGGGTTTGAACAATGGAAAATGACCCAGACTTAGAGGGCAATAATGATTGACATGTGTTCTACGCAGCTGAAAATGCAAGCTGTAAAGCGAAAATTTATTTTCGTAAATAACGAATTTGGAGTTGATTTCTCCTGGTCGAAAGTTTAGTTGAAATACCAGGAGCGGGTGGAAAATCCACCTACGCTCACTGAGGAGATTTAGTGAGAGGTAATAATATGGGAGAGTGGAAGAAGGGAATTCCACAGAATTATGAAGTAAGCTGACAATAAATGGGATCTACCGAAATTACCCATGCGCTGTGCCTCGCACCAGTTTCAGCGAATGTCAATAAATACGAATGAGCGAAGCAAATCCGTCAAACGAAGAAGGAGACGGAGACAGGAGATAGACGGCAGAGAGTCTATCCCAGCCACCGGTTGCTATACACCTCACGCGATTGCCTACCGAAGAGAACCCCCGATTTCAGCTTTGTGCCGAACTGTACCAAAGCAACAAACTAAACTTTACCAAGTCAACAACGATAATATCACTTCCGATTTAGATGCGGATGGGCTGATAATTAATTGCATGCGAACTCTGATATAAACCAATTATTGTACGAAGGACTAATATAAAAACAGTAATTAATTTTAGTTCAATTTATTCGAGTGTTATTTTTACCCTGTACGTTTTCTCCCTACTTGGACCAACCCAACACGAAGATACCTGCGACGATTCGATCTTGGCAGCCTTATGATCAAAAACAAATCACAACGTGGGATAGGGCAGGTCTGAGATCGAAGTCATCTTCATCGATCAGCCGCGATGTTGGAAGTCTTGGACGACCGGGAAGGGTTTTGTACGATTACACATTGTCAAAAAAAATAAACAAAATAAACTACTTGCTATTATTAATCTCATTTCTTGTAAGGATAAACCTATTTTCACTCCAAATTTCATTATTTGGTTTAAAAAAAAATGAAGCTATGTAATTATAATTTAAACCTAAAATAATGCCATTCACTTGAATTATAAAGGCTGAATTTTCATATTTAGATTTCAGTATCAAATAACCCATACAGGTGTTGATATGCCGCTAAACAAAATCGGACAACCAACCTATTTTTGGCGTTCTTTTCAAAATAAACTTAGGAATTAATAATAATGATAAAGTTTCGTTTTGCTTACCTAAAGCTTTTCTATCGGAAAATTTGATTTTGAAATGATCCACTTGTAGAAAAACACCGTAGATTCGAAACCATTGTCTTAGATTATTAAAAGACAATATGCTGCGTAAGCGTTATGTTTTAAATCGGATTTCAAACGCTACAAGCATTTATTGGTAAGGGCTCAAGATTTCAATCTTGGATAAAGTTACCGAGATTAATTCATAAGAACCTTTACATGTACGATATGTCCTACAGGCTCTTATATATCGAGAGAGACAAAAAGAAAACAAAATATTCCAAATCCTTAAAGTTAGGATCACATAATTGTCTCATTCTGTCAGTAGAATTTGCGCTAATTCCTGGCAGCAACAATTCCATTTTCTTGAAATTCCTATGCTGATAGAAAGGCAAGAACTTACCAAAAACAAACGGTTGGTCAAAAATTATAAAATACAAAGTGTTTAATCATTAAATTTGACCTGCAGCCTGAAATGTCTTGTTTAGAAACTCAGAAAGTGATAAAAAAAGAATAGGAATGAATAGTTAATGGTTTGGTTTGTTTAGCGGCATGTCAACACCTCTATGGGTTATTTGATGCCGAAATCTAACTACTTTCTACGTAATTGTATGGATTCAACTGCAGATATTTTTATACTATTTACATTGTTCGGACATTTCTCCTTATCTTTATTGCCATATTCACGACGTTTCAGTCGTTATACGCTCCGGCCTCCCTCAGGATCTGTCTATATTTCTGAGATGAGGTATTGTAACTATTTATACTATTTACATCGTTCGGTCATTTGTCCTCATCTTTATTGCCATATTCACGATGTTTCAGCCGCTGTACACCCCGGCCTTCTTCAGGTGATATTTCTTGGAAATAGTGTAAATAGGTACAATATCTCATCTCAGAAATATAGACAGATATAGATAATTTGTACATAATTTTATACTGTTGATTTTTAGATATATACTTTGTAGATGGTAAAATATATTGTTGGTAATTTTTTTAAATGTACTACTTGTAATCTTACTAGAAAATGTATTTTGATACTTTTTTATCTGATAATTTGTTGTTGTGTCGATAGTCATTTTGCTATAAAATGCATTGTTAGTCATTTTGCTATAAAATGTATTGTTAGTCATTTTGCTATAAAATGTATTGACAATACGTTTTAATTTATATTGATAATATTTTTTTATTAAAATGGAGTGCTGGTATTTTAACTATAAAAAAAGACGTTTAGGTTTTTGTTTGTAGTGGGGTTCATTATTTTCCCATATCTGCGACCCTAACAAGTTCTACCACCCCGACTCAGGGTGGACCTTTGAAAAACAGCAATTAAGGGCGGTTCCACGCTTCTCAAAACCTCCAATCTCCCGATCAGTGGTCTTGCTGCCGGGTGTAGTTTATCGTCATACTCAGGACTAGGGGAAGTTAAAGTCGATTGTAGAAATACTGAGCGGTATAAACAGTAGTTTCATTTTTTTATCCTCAACAAATCCCGCCTATGATTCCGAAGAATATGTAAAGCGTCACATATGGTATCTTTTGATGATTCGATTTGGGTAGTGAACGACGCGAGCAGTAGCTGTATGGAAGATTGGGAAGACAGTTTACAGACTTGGAAACATCGTGAATATAGCAACAAAGTCTCCTGAGCCGACCAATCATAGAAACGAATACAATATGAGAACCAGTAATAAGGAGTGCCAGAGAAAAGCGATAATAACAACAAAGTTGCAATATGAGCTCTGGTAAAAACATGGTGTGATAACAGCAAAAATTGCAATATGAGCACTGGTAAAAATGTTAGTTAGATCTAGTGACAGGACCCAAAGAGTGTGAGTTCAATACCTGGTTAAGGCAGTGGAGAACTTTCAGAGGGAAATTAACAGGAGATAACTGATAACTGACATCCATTAAACATGGCACGTGGAACTAGAACAGTCTACCCCAGTGAGCGAAATAAAGGGTTCAGTTCGACATTCCAACCACCTGAAGAAGGCCGGAGCGTACAACGGCCAAAACGTTGTAAAGAGTATGGCAACAATGATGAGAACAATAGTCCGAATAATGTAAATAATGCTGATATACTGACGATAATTACGAAAGTGTCTGTCAAGCTTGAGATAAGAATGATGATGCCAATGGCTGTAACTGAGGACATCTCTAAAAGCGTTCAAAAGGGTTTGGCATACAGATCTTCTCCACAAGTTGAAATCTTACGGCTTTTCTGGACAAATTTTTGAACTGATCCAATCTTTCTTATCAATAGCAATTTTGTTAAAATATTGCAATATTTTTAAATACAATGAATGCTACTCGTTATTTTAAAAATTAAGTGGAGACAAATGAAAAGATTTGAAATTGTTTTTTTTTCATTTAACAGACGTTAAGCACTTTCTTTTTTTCCTTTTTCTCATTGAAACCAAGTAGTTTCTCTGATATATCTCTTGTTCAAAACGGAATAGTCCATTATTTATTTAATCTTTCCTTCTATCTTTCTTTCTTCTTTTCTTTCATTCTTCCTTCCTTTCTTTCATTCTTCCTTCCTTTCTTTCCTTTCTTACTGAAACCAAGTAGCCTCTCTAATATGTCTTTTCCTTCTTTCCGCGAGATCAAATCGGAATAGTTCATTATTCATAATATATTGACAGGGCGTAACGGTCGTGCTAAATAAAGGAGGGACAATCCGAATTATAATAAGATTCTTTTTTTAATATTGAACTTAACGCCGCCAAACTTTCCAGTCCGAGAACCTTAGTGGAAAGACGGGTGTGAGTCTCGTTAGGTAAATCTAATTTTCCTCACTCGCCGACGTCGAGATATTTGACCAACTAAAAGAGACTGGCTGGTTACTGTTTGGGTTTTTATATCTAATTTTTTTAGTATTTATTTGGTAAAGATAAAACTTACTAATCTACAACTATTACCTAGATAAAAACTTTAACTAAAATTATATATTCTACACTTGCTTAAACCACTGTTAAATCTCTTAAAATTACATTCTCGGCATACTCTCGAAGAAGGATGCTTAATTCCACCTTGAGCTGGATGGAACCCCTGCTTTGTCCGACTACTATTCTATAAATTGTACCTTGATAAAAGTGGCTAGTCTCCTGTGCTGTAAACAGGTTAATAGTAGTAGATAGGTTCGCCTATCGCCCGATTCGTATTATTTTCATGTTTACTGGACAGGAATTTTTATTTTTGTTCCTTGATTTCTGTTAAGGACGTGATTTTCAGGTTCCTTTTTGAAGTGACATGTCACGCATGGATTAGCTATTTTCCGGCCAAATTGTATTGCCCCAGACGGTCAAAATTACTTGGGGTCTTTTTCATATTTTCTTATTTCCTATTTTTGTCTTATTTATTTATTTATTTTGCCTTGTCTTTGTCGTCTTAATCAAGTCACGGTAAGAGACAATTTTCGTTCTAAAGAAGAAACATTATTGGATGGTCAGCGACTAAAAAGGTTGCCCCGCTCCATTTCGTGTTTCGCAACCCTGTAAGACGAAAGGGCCGAATAACTCTATTAAAAATCACTCAGTTTTAATTTGCATTTTAAACTTCTTTTATTTTTTTTAATCAATTCACCCCAAGCAGGCCGATAATGCCGCTAAGACGTAATGAACTACTGGGAGCGAAAGAAAAGGGGAAAACCTGAGAAGGAACCGGAAACAAAATCTTAAAAAGGAAACAAGGGATAAACCCCTACTCCTGTTCCAAAGACCGTGTAGGTGTATGAACCGGGCGATTATTCTAAATAATGCATATGAATTAATAACCTTCGTTAAAATGGTGATTACCGTATCTGACTGTTTAGAAGCCGTACAGCTATATTAGATGAAATATATAATTATTAAAAATCCGAAGCTACAAGAAAATATATTGTTTTTTAATCAGTTTAGGTTTACATGATTTGTGGGGATCCAGGTTAGTGATGACAACAGAAACCAGGGTGGAGGTTATATTCATATCACTCAACAGAGACATAGTTCTAAGTTGGACGTTAGGAAGGGGTTTCGAGATGAGTTCAAGGAGAATATGCAGGCAAAAAAGTTAGTTTTATTTGCAGAAAACATTAACACCTCAACTTGATTGAAGAGAGGAGGAATAGAGACCTAAACACTTATTTAATACACTGTTACAGAACCGCCAGTAATCACGAGAGCCAAAGTGCCTAATTCTATCAGCAAAGACTTAGCTCCTTCGAGGACAGTTTACATTTATGAAGAGCAGCAGCGGATAGGCATCTGTTGGCACGGGAGCTGCCATGCTGGTATAGCCGAAAATAGTGGTTCCTGTGGGCTATCGTGAGAGAGAAAGCTATCACTATTTCCATGGCTTCACCCTGCAGCCCACGTACACTGAATCGACTCTTCTTTATACTCTTCATCTTCCATTGATAAGGAGGAAGTTCTGCTCATACTGCATTTTCCCCAGAAATGTTCCAGATTCCCGAGACGATGCTTCCCCAATCACTACAATGTTAACCTTTTCAAGTCGAGAGTTAATCGTTGTCTAACCTACATATCCTCATAATGTGGACCTCTCCATCCCCCTTGTACGCCCTCACAGTTTTGAACTGATCCAGTCTTTCCTATTAAATCATGAAATGAATATTATCCTGAATGGCCACTAGATTTGATCAAAATTTGTCTCGAAACAGGATTAATAATTAAGTAATTAATAAATTCTAAATAGTTACCATAAATTTGGTAATCCATCTCGGTCTGTGATGGATTTACAATAATGCCAATACTTTGGTTAAATGCTGAAATATTCTATTCAGTGGATAAAATCGGATACAGTGGGTTATAAAATACAAGGAGAACACTTCTTTCCAATTTCAGTCAGTTATGTGCCAACGGTGATACACGCTTAGGCGATCATGTATCTTTTGGTACATGACTGACGATGCAGATTTTTCCCGCAGTAGGGTGCCATTTTTCTGCGGTAGACCAGTTGCCACCCAAGGCTATAGAAGACGGTCTGCCCTGCTATTTACGCATAGCTGGCAGGAGAAGAGGATTTATACCTTTCCCAAACGTATTAGCACATAAGGGAATGTAATGGATTCGACTGGATTTCGAACTCGGCTCTCCGATTTCTCAATCCGAGCCGCTACCCATTACTGCATCATGCCTCGCCTTTCCGTTTTTTCCTCTCAATTTTTTTGGAGGCGTCTGATGAATCGAAGCGTCCTATAAGCAACGAAATACTGTACACTTTTGCTCACTTAGTGATATATTGATTGTTCACCAAGGAATGTTACTTTCGACTTGGGTGTATTAAATTCTCCAAGCCTTCTTTTTTAAGTTCCTAGAAGAAACGGATAATCATAACAAAAATGAATAAAATTTTTGATTATTAAGTGATATAAAAAAAATTTCCTAAGTATGGAAAACGGAAACAGAACAATACCCCCCCCCCATGAATAAAGGTCCCTGTTCAGAATCACGTTCAAATCAACTGAGAATGACGACAAACACCTGAAGAAGTCCGGGGGCTTCTTCAAATGCCTCAGAGAGTTATAAACATAACACCCAAGTTGAGCACGGTAGCCCGAATAATAAGACCCAGGATAGAGCAGTGGTTCTACAAGTTGATTGGTTCATTTCGTTTGGCGGCATATCAACAACTCGATCGATTAATTAATGCCGAAATCTACATATTAAAAACACATGATAAGCCTTCAACTACAGATGAAATGTATTGTTGGTAATTCTACTATAAAAATGTATTGTTGGTCATTTTGCTATAAAATGTATTATTGGTAATTCTACTATAAAATGTATTGTTGGTAATTCGACTATAAAATCTATTGTTGCAATAAAATGTATTTTTCGTAATTCTACTATAAAATTATTGTTGTTAATTCTAGCATAAAATCTATTGTTGGTCATTTTTCTATAAAATGTATTGTTGGTAATTCTACTATAAAATGTACTTTTGGTCATTTTGCTATAAAATGTTTTGTTGGTAATTCTTCTATAAAATGTATTGTTGGTCATTTTACTATAAAATGTATTGTTGGTAATTCTACTATAAAATGTATTGTTGGTATTTCTACTATAAAATGTATTGTTGGTATTTCTACTATAAAATGTATTGTTGGTCATTTTGATATAAAATGTATTGTTGGTAATTCTACTATAAAATGCATTGTTGGTCATTTTGCTATAAAATGTATTGTTGGTCATTTTGCTATAAAATGTACTGTCGGTATTTCTACTATAAAATGTACTGTTGGTCATTTTGCTATAAAATCTATTGTTGGTAATTCTACTATAAAATATATTGTTGGTAATTCTACTATAAAATGTATTGTTGGTCATTTTGCTATAAATATATATTGTTGGTTTGTTGATTTTGTTAAACACTTCTATGGCCTATTTTAAATTTTTCATTCATTTTTTATTTATTTTTTGACACAATTTTATAGCTTCAACCAAATCTTTTTAATGCAATGTTATGCCCTCAACTACAGATGAACTAAATTGTTGGTCATTTTGTTTTACTCATGTATTGTTGGTTATTTTTACTATAAATAGGTGTATAAATTGACGTCGGCCTGATTATGAGGCCTTGTGAAAAGATTAATCGTTGATCACTCCAGACACCTTCGTAATCACCATTAAACTCATTCAACTCTTTCCGAATCCTCTGCACTGTCCTCAGATTGACGCCAAAACACACTGAAATGTTCGTATTGGAATTTCTGGCAGAGTGAATTGCATCATGGTGCTCTTTTTTTAATAGACGGTTCCCAACTGACTCTGCTTTTCTGTGCAGTCGACAAAATCAAAAACAAACAACGCGCATGCGCGAAATTAAAAATATAAAATGGCGGCAATATAGCCATCGCAACTTTTATTCATGAAATTAGCCGTGCAATTCAGAATGACAATTGGGCTGCAATAAATTCTCACACAGATTCGTAGATATAGGTAAATCAATATATCCGTATCCTAATAATAAAAGAATACTTATTTTAGCTAAAAGTATTCATTTTTCAATAGTATCTCCTTTTTTGTTAATGCACTTAATCGAACGCATTATACAGTGAAATTTTCATATCACAACACGGCATCGCTCTTTTTAGATTTCTCGCTTCATAAACATCTTGGAACAGTTAAGAATTGTCATAATAAATACGTTGCCCTCCTGGCGTCATTAGTCCAAGGGAGATAAGTTTATACAGTAAAAGCTTACAGACGAAAAACTAATTGGCGTATTATATATAGAGATAAATATGATACAACCAATCAGAAACTTCCTCTGGACGTGGGTGTGGGAGTTCCTTCTCATGGGAGGTGCTTTTTTAAGGCATCCACTTCTGATGAATAAATATTTGCAAATAGAAGCTTATATTATTTCTTTGGTGCACAGAAAAACGTGTCCACCTCCCCGAAAAATGCAGAAAGGCGTTGTCAATATATATATATATATATATATATATATATATATATATATATATATATATATATATATGTAATCGAGACTTATTTTTCTTGAAACTTTGAATATATTTTGTTCTCATATATTTCAATATTATTTTATATCGAATATGCATAACCCTAAAAGACACACTTCATATATGTCACTAACTCTAGTACACTAAAGCAGCACAAATATATTTGATTTTCAACATAATCTTATTTGTCAAAGTATATATATATATATATATATATATATATATATATATATATATATATATATATATATATATATGTTATAATTTTATCATATAGACAAAAACAGTTTACTCACTACCAAGATGCAACTTCGTTTCGGTACATTTCAATTGCACCTCGACGGGTGAGAACCAAAAATGTTTATGAATAATTCTGAGTGTAAGCAAGCCGCATGTGAAACATCACTTCCTTTTATCCATTTGTTTGAGAAAAAAATATACATGAAGCAATAGTTGACGGATTGAAAGCAGAATTGTTCATAACAAATTTTGGTTGTCACCCGTCGAGGTGCTATTGAAATGCATCGAAACGAAGTTGCATCTTTGTAGTGAGTAAACTGTTTTTGTCTATATGATAAAATTATGATAAATAATTATCACTCTACTATCGGTATCGAGCCCTCTTTTGAATTAATTTTGTGAACGTTACAATTTTATATATTACTTTCGTTCTCATTGCATCGGATATATATATATATATATATATATATATATATATATATATATATATATATATATATATATATATATATATGAAATGGACAAAGTCCGACAATAATTTTAAGAGATTTTTATGTTTATACATTCGTTTTATAGATACAAATATTTAAGTAAATGCTCTGTTTATAATAAACTCTATTGATAACATTTACCGGCCTGAATGTCCGAGAAATTTTCATAGAAAATATTCGTGTATCCTATACGGAACCGTCATGTAGCCTGACGTGCTTTTACCGATTCGGCCACAGTGGAGCGTTTGGGTTATCAAGGTCGATTTTACTGTTTTTAAACTACAATTTTCCATAATTTTCTCACGTACATTCATATCTGCTCGATGCGTTATTACATTATGTAATATATATATATATATATATATATATATATATATATATATATATATATATATATATATATATATATATATATATGCCGAGGGTAACAGCAAAATTGGCCAAATCGTGTTACACCATAAATGCCCATCCCACAAAATGTCTAATATAAAAAAATCTCAATTGAGTTTCGTTTTACCAAGTTTTCAGATAAGACTTTTAGCCATCTTCATACCATTTATTGTAAGGTTCACTGAAAAAATCCTTTGTATTATTCAGCTAGAAAGAGAGCAGATTAAAATTATTTCATATCAACCCCACTGTCTTCCCAATTGAACAATGCCGAGAGGAAAAAATCATCCAGGCCTTCAGTAATATTCATAATCTGACTTCCATCTTCAAAGTCCATTCAAGAACCATCAAAAGAATGGTGAATACGTTTAAAAAAGACGGAACAGTGGGAAGGAAAACTGGACCAGGAGGTTACAGCAGGGAAAGGGTTCATCACTTCAACTTAGAGCTAAAGAGATCAATTAAAAAAGACGTTTGGTATGTGAAAGAGGGCTTTTCAACTATGACTGTCCAAAGAGCAGTGAAAAAAGACTTGAAAAAGTAATCGTACCTGAAACGGGTGAGTCACCTTGTTCCTGCAGGACCGAAAGTTAGAAGGGACATTTTATTGTGAGATTCTGTTTCATTAGCTATAAGCAGATTTATTAAGGACAATAAAGAAAAAATACTATTCATTTAAAACTTCATTTTAAAAAAATAAGGCATTCTAAAAATTACATCCGCGAAAATTGCGCAGTAATCAAGACGATTAAGATACGAAAAGCTGTAAATAGTCCGTTAAGTAAGTAAGCTTCCACGCATTATGATTAGAAGAAAACTTATGTAAATAACGCCAGTAATGGCGGCCGGACAACGCGAAAGAGATCGAAATTACATTGACGATAAATCGAAAACGGTAATCGACCGCAATTTTTTAATGTTATTTTCGAAATAAGCAGGCAATTTCACACCAGAATGTTACATTCTTAATACCGGGGGCTTTGGGGGTTGATACTGCAAATTGATCAAATTAACCTCCGCCATTTCTTGTGAAAAGATTGTAGATGATTTTTGAGACAAGCTGCTAATTTGACTTCATGGAACCAATCAGGCACGATGGAGTAAGGGATTACGACTCAGACTGAGGAATCAGAGACCCGAGTTCGAAGTCCAGTCGAGTTCATTACATTAACTTACGTGCAAACAACCTTTTGAAAGGTATAAATCTATTTCTTCTCCCACCAGTTATGGGTAAATGGCACGACAGACTGGGTTCTATAGCCTTGGGTGGCAACCAGTCTAGGAGAATGAAAACTCTAAATTCAAAACTGTATGTCGCCCTAGCGAAAAACATACTATACAGCTAAGGAAAGGATCGTTCGCATTGACTCGATGACCCCCCCCCCTACGGACGAATTTTATATCAATTTTTCAACAATTTCAACATAGCAGAAGCTGTATACATCATTCAGTTTCATTGTAAACATTTGATCGACCAAAATATGCAAAAAGGATAGTACCCACATGAATTTACTATCGCAGTAATTCTTGTACAAAGTGATAGACCTTCATTCGAGGAAAAACATGTTTTAAGCTAGCAATGCAAGGAAGCACCGTGTAGTCATGGATAGCGACCAGTATCGATCAATCAGAGAGCCGAGTTCGAATTCCAGTCGTATCCATTACATTCACTTACCCTTGTTACAGATGTGAATCCATTCCTTCTCTGCCCCCCCCCCCCACCAGCTATGGGTAAATAGCAGGACAGACCGACAGGGTTCAGTTCGACATTCCAACCACCTGAAGAAGGCCGGAGCGTACAACTGCCGAAACGTTGTGATAAATATGGCAACAAAGATAAGGACAATTGTCCGAATAATGTAAATAGTGAATGCAAATATTGCTCTCTCTATATACACTTTCAGAAATGTTTAATGACGTTATATTTTAGTAGATGCCCGTGTTTAATTGGGCGCCCTTTTTTTAGATTCGATAATATTAATAAAGTTATTGTACCTTCCGACACAATAGAAACCACCAACTGATTTGACTGGCTTTAGTTATGTTTAATTGATTGTGGGGAAAAAAAAAACAACGAATACACAAACATCGGTCTGAAGAGGAAAAGAATCTGTTAGTCTATCTTGCCCTCAGTCAGTTATGTGCCATGCGTGATACACGCTTGGGCGATCATGTATCTTTCGATACATGACTGACGAGGCAGATTTTTCTCGCATTAGGTTGCCATTTCTTTCTGCAGTAGACCAGTTGCCATCCAAGGCTATAGAACCCGGTCTGTCCTGCTATTTACCCATAGCTGGGGGAGAAGAAGAGGATTCATACCTTTCCCAAGGGTATTAGCACACAAGTGAATGTAATGGATTCGACTGGAAAGTCAGTTGGTCAGTTAGATGCCATGCGTGATACACGCTTGGGCGATCATGTATCTTTCGATACATTACTGACGAGGCAGATTTTTCCCCGCAGTAGGTTACCATTTCTTTCTGCGGTAGACCAGGTGCCATGCAAGGCTATAGAACCCTGTTTGTCCTTCTATTTAGTCATAGCTGTGGGGAGAAGAAGAGGATTCATACCTTTCCAAAGGGTATTAGCACACAAGGGAATGTAATAGATTCGAACTCGGCTCTCCAATTCCTCAATCCGAGCCGCTATCCATTACCCCACCGTGCCTTAGTCACATACTAATGCTGTTATAGATATGGTGCCGCATCAACCCTCCTGGAATACTGGAATCAAGATCCTCCTGAAAACGACCTATGGTAATTGAAGAAAAACAAACGTGAGTTTGATATTCTCTTTTATAAATTCAAGTTAAATCAATTTATTCAAGATACATTTTCCAGATGATCTGCTACTAATGCGTGTCCTTAAGTTCGTCTTTCGGAGGCTTCCTTCTATTTGTTTTGTTAAAATGATGCAACCGCTAGCAGACGATGGATACAGCATGTTTAAACATAATGAAAAAACTACTTTTGAAAGACGACTGGCGCAGGTCTTATTGCACACAGTATATAACTGCATTATGTCTCGTTTTCATAATGCTTATTCATGGCAAGGGTGGAAAAAGAGTGAGGTTAGCATCGAGTGCGCATGCTTACCAGTCAGTAGGAATTGAGTGATTAGACAAGCGAATGAACGAACGGTCGCCGAGGCGCATGCGCACACACGTACACATCGCTAAGCACATTGCCTTTACTGTTCATAAAAGCTAGGTTACGTAACATGATACCTACAAGAGGGAGGAAGAGAAAGTCACATGCGCAGACACGTGAAAAATAGACCACAGTGACATATATATATATATATATATATATATATATGTAATGTTCACCTAATACAAGGCTCAAGAGCCATTCAACGCGGAGGATAAAAAGTGGAGTTATTGAGTCTATAAAGGAAAGATAACAGGTAACTCGATAGTTGAAGAGATCAAAATTTACATTACAAATTTCTGTCAGTGACGTTAGAAGTATAGTGTGTTATAAGACTTTAAAAGGCACTGGGAAACCAATACTAAAAAGGAAACAAGGGATGAACTCTACTCCTGTCCAAAAGAGCTGGATGGAATGTAAATTGGACGACAGGCGAATCTATATACTCCAAATAAAAGATGAATGAAATAGTGAAAAAATTTCAGAGTTCAGTCAGTTTTTCAATCCTCTCATATTCCCGGACAAGCTTCTTAGTATTCTTATTAAAGGAAGAGAGAAAATGATACATATTACTTCATTCCAAGTACTTTCGACATTAGCACAATGTCATCATCAGGGTATTCTTTTTTTTTTTTTTTTGTAAGACAAAATTTTTGCGTTCATTTGAAACTTTTTTTTTAACTATGACATGAAAAACTTTAAGGTTATGTACTGTATAATTTAACTTTCACGATGTAAATGTCAAGGGAAGTAACTAAGTTTTTAAGTATCCATATGTTTAAAAAACGGAAAACTATTAGTTAAAACTTAGATATTTTAACAAAATAACAAAATAAGTATCATTACTTTTGGAGTATATCTATATTTATATAGCTATGAAAATGACGGAACACAATCTTAAAAAGGGACATTTTCATCAAACACACCTTCCGAAAGATTCGTTGGAACATCAATAATCAAAACGGCGAAACTGAAAATGGTAAGCACAGGTGGTAAATAAGGAGGCACAACTAAAATAAATGTATTTCTAAAAACAGCAAATCGGTGTGAATAAGCACCTAGTGAGACTTGTTTTTACTCATGGCCCGCCTATGAGACACAGAGAACGAAGAAAGTTATCCTTCTGCTTGCACAAAGTCAGTCGATGAAGCTTGATGAAAACTGCTTCTAAAACTACTGTACAGCACCCTGAATACTCCATCAAAATACTCGGAAGCACAACCCGGGGTGTTATTCAAATGAAGTCCAATCACTGACACAAAAACTGAGTCACGCCATTACTTTTGCTAGCTCCACCGTGTCTTACATCGGTGGGTCGTCCAATCCGGGTCTCCAAATGCAAGTTGGTTCGTCGCACATAGTCAGCCTCACACCGACATTTAAATTAATAAACCAAGTAACTACCCTGCAAGTAGGGCAATCCATCCTTAGGAAGCGAAAAACGCGGCGTAGCTCGTGACATGCCTGCCCGCGTACTCAGTTCCGGAAAATCCTTGTTGACAACACAACTATACTTAAACATGAAAATAATAAACAAAAATTAAATATCCTTGAAGTTATATACATAAAACAGTTGAAACCTAACCTGAACAAAATAAACTATGAAATCTCCACAAATATTCTTAGATGCCTATAATCTATAGCAGAAGCCATTGGTTTATACCAACGGCTTCCCATACTTAATACTTCTCGTTTTCACTCTCGCGTGGTCATGTGTGACGTCACGAGCTACGACGCGTTTTTCACTTCCTTGGCTCGTAAATAAGAGTTTGTCGTTACTTTGAGCTTATTCAAACAGCAAGGGCGGGTCATTATTGTGGTTTCGTATATGAGTTGTTTGATTTATTAAAATTGTCATCTTTGATAATGGCTTATGTAAGCCGAAAGCTTAGATTGGATTCAAACATGTGTCAATATGGTGTTTTCCTTTCGTCTTTCAACGATAATGTGATTAAGCTTATCAGACAATACGAAAGGAATTTACTTAAAAAAAAATATTCGCTACACAATCCAACATTGAATACAGCAACCAAATGCGTACATATGTCAACAACGACACATATATACGTATATATGGAAGTCCCATACTGTTCACATATGTTTATGTTTGTGTGAGCTCCGGTGGATGAGCGTGTGTGTGTGTGTGCCTGTCTGCTTACGTCAATGAATGTACGTTCTTGTATTTATGTTTGCGTAAGTATGAGTGGTGTTCCAACGATAATTTTCCTCCCATTTCCATAAAAACACCGATATACGCAACCATATATAAATCCAAAATTTAAGAATTAATCAGTTTGTCTGATGATCGCAAATAGCGTGAAACCCAGAGACACAAACTCACACACACACACATATATATATATATATATATATATATATATATATATATATATATATATGTATATATATATATATATTAATACATGTTTCATTAAATAATATAGATAAGTGTTGTCTATATATTTTATGTAAGTTTTTTTCATATAGTCTGATAAGCTTAATAACATTATCATTAAACAATGAAAGAAAATCACAATATTGATACATATTTTTTTTAATCCAATCTAAGCTTTCGGCTTACATAAGCCATTATCAAAGATGACAATTACACAATATATTTAAGCAATACACGAACAAGAAATTGATGATAGTCTTATTTGTTTACATGGATGATTTCCAAGCAACGATAAACACGTGCATATAAAACGCTGAAAGCGAAAATCGCACAACAGCTCATGACGTCACACATGACCACGCGAGAGTGAATCCGATGAGTATTGAGTATGGAAAGCCGTTGGTATGAACCAATGACTTCTGTTACTAATTATAGGCATTTAAGGATATTTTTGGAGATTTCATAGTTTATTTTGTTCAGGTTAGGTTTCAACTGTTTTATGTATATAGCTTCAAGAATTTTTAGTTTTTGTTTATTGTTTTCATGTTTAAGTATAGTTGTGTTTTCGACGAGGATTTTCCGGAATTGTGTATGCGGCCAGGCATGTTGTTTTAAATGTCTAAAAATGTTAGAGTTATCATTCAAATGTAGTGTCAAGCGTCGTGAAAGCGAGTTTGTGGTGTGACCAACATAGATATTATTTAGTTCGTTGGAGATACAATCTCCCAAAGGGCACCTGAATTTGTAAACTATGTTGATTTTTTTCAAATCGCTAACCGGGGGAGAATAATCATTGCGAATAATTGAGATGGATATACTAGATTTAGTGTGGTATATAATTAACTTAATTTTTTTGCTAGGATCTGTTGTAGATATGTTAGTATTTACTAATTTTTTCAGTATATTTTCAGCTTGTTTATAATTAGTATGCATTTGATTACGATATAGGAGATTAATATGTTTGAGATTAGTAGAAGCAGTATTATGTACTATTTGCTTAGTATTGAGATTTCTAAGAAAGCATCTTATTTGTTCATCAATTATATAGTTTGGAAAACTATTATTAACAAGTGTTTGTTTTATATTCTTTAGTTCACTGTAAAAAATCTGTTTTGTGGATGAATTAGTTTCTGCACGGTGTATTAGATTTTTTATAATTGCTATTTTGTAGTAATATGGGCATTCGCTCTTGTAGTTAAGTGTACATGAATTTATACTAGTAGGTTTTTTATATGGCGAAATAGTAAATTTGTTATTATTTGTGTTTATCAATATGTCAAGGAAAGGAATTTTATTATTAGTATTGAGTTCATACGTGAATTTGAGGACAGAATTATTTTGGAAACATTTTTGTAGTTGAAGTATATATATATGCAATTTTTATATATATTATTTATATATTATATATTATGTGCGGTACTTATTGGAAAGCGATCAATATCAGAGCTAACATATTTAGTTGGATTGATGTGAATTTGGGATCCTATGTTTCACGTTCTCTGCGATCATCAGACAAACTGAAAAACTCTTTTTTCAGTTTCTCTGACGATGACAGAGAGCGTGAAACCTATGGTGACAAACTCACATCAATCCATATATATATATATATATATATATATATATATATATATATATATATATATATATATATATATATATATATATATACATAGGTAATAATCCGTTGGTATATAATCCAAGTGAATCCTAATAATATAAATTATTAAAAGTGATTCACAAAGAGAGCTTCATAAATAAATTACATAGATTATAAATTCAAAATTACTCCATCTGTGTAGCTATTTCATCCTAGAGGACCTCATGCAGGGTGAAATAGATATACAAATGGGGTCATTTTGAATTTATGTTCTATGTAATATATATATATATATATGTATATGTATCCTTAAGAGCCAGGAACAACCTACCTATGTTTCGCCTAAACGGGTCTTCATGGGAAACTGAAGATCCGTTTACGTGAAACCTTGGTCGGTTGTTTCTTGCTCTTTAGGGTTTATACCATTTATCCCAGCTCTCCTTAGCGTATTGAGCACTCTACGATTTAGCTTTATTACTCGCTTGGGATTTTTTCTTTGGACTAAAAACTTAAGGTACTGGACGATTTATTTCGCCCTGTTCCGATCTTTCTAATTCTTTCTTCCTCGGGTACCAATTTGTTTTGATAGACTCACAAGTTGTGCCATTCCGAGTTTTTTTTTCCAACCGTGTATTACCATTAGTATATATATATATATATATATATATATATATATATATATATATATATATATATATATATATATATATATATATATATATTATGAACTGGACAAAATCTGACAATTATTTTAAGACATTTTTTATGTTTAACATTCTTTTTATAGATACAAATATTTAAGTAAATGCTCTGTTTATAATAAACAGTATAAAACAGCATTTACCGGCCTGAATGTCCGAGAAATTTTCATAGATAGATTCATGGAAGATTGAAATTTATAAGCTGTAAATTCGACCTTGCCAACCGAACGATCCTCTGTGACCCACTTAAAAATATAAAATGGCGTCAATTTATCCATCGCACTCGGTAGAATTGTCTTCCTCTCTCGTAGTCACTTGTTCTCTATCTCCTTAATCTTTCTCGCTGTTTTTTTCGTTCACTATCTCTCTTTTATCCTTCTCTCTCTCTCTCTACCCTCTCTCTCTCTCTCTCTCTCTCTCTCTCTCTCTCTCTCTCTCTCTCTCTCTCTCTCTCTCTCTCTACCCTGTCTCCTTTATCATCCTTTCTATTCCTTACTCTCATTTTCGTTATCCTCTTTATTCTCCCTCCCTCTATCTCTTACTCTTTTTATTTCTCTCTGTGTCGATATCTATCTGTGGATATGTTATTTAAAAGGTAATTAACTTGTACAGGAAATCAGCTCTAGATTTTTTCCAAATGCAAAGTTTCTTCTGACGACTTCAATAATCCGTAATCTTCTTCTTCTTCTTCTTCTTCTTCTTCTTCTTCTTCTTCTTCTTCTTCTTCTTCTTCTTCTTTGTTCCTTGTCCCTTGAACTCGCACTCTTTATCCACTGTGCCATGTGCCAGGACACATGTCACAGTGGATAAAGGCGTTGGTTAGATCCAGTGACAAGACCCAAAAGAGTGTGAGTTCAAGACCCGGTTAAGGCAGTGGAGAACTCGGAGAGGGGAATTAACAGGAGATAACTGATAATTGACATCCATTAGACATGGCACGTGGAACTAGAACAGTCTACCCCAGTGAGCGAAATAAAGAGTTTAGTTCGACATTACAAGCACCTGAAGAAGACCGGAGCGTACAACGGCCGAAACGTTGTAATAAATATGGCAACAAAGATGAGGACAATAGTCCGAATAATGTAAATAATGTACATAATACCTCATCTCAGAAATATAGATAGATACTGAAAAGCCGAAACGTTGTAATAAATATGTCAACAAAGATGAGGACAATAGTCCGAATAATGTAAATAATGTACATAATACCTCATCTCAGAAATATAGACAGATACTGAAGGTCTGAAACGTTGTAATAAATATGGCAACAAAGATGAGGACAATAGTCCGAATAATGTAAATAGTGTACATAATACCTCATCTCAGAAATATAGACAGATACTGAAGGTCTGAAACTTTGTAATAAATATGGCGACAAAGATGAGGACAATAGTCCGAATAATGTAAATAGTGTACATAATACCTCATCTCAGAAATATAGACAGATACTGAAAGGCCGAAATGTTGTAATAAATATGGCAACAAAGATGAGGACAATAGTCCGAATAATGTAAATAATGTACATAATACCTCATCTCAAAAATATAGACAAATACTGAGGAAGCGGGGGCTTGGAAAACTTAACCCTCACGTCGCATATTGTGAGCATATTGATGGTAAGAGAAATAGGAGCCAGCCTGCTACTTAACTGACGAATTTGTGTGAACGGATAGCGGAAGAGGGGGGAACAAGAGCCTTAGTAAAATAACTTTTAAAAGCCACACATGATACGAAATTATGGAGAGTCTTATTCGCCTATGTCCTGAAATGACGCGTAACATAGAGAAAGTAACGTGTGTCTTTTTGTCATCCATCCAACTCGCTGTCACTCTATCACTAATCACAAGCTAATCAGATGTGTGGTGGCCCCCTGCCCCCGCCTGTCTATTTTGCCTCGATATATCCTGTGAGTGTCCTATTCTCCAAGACTTCCTTATATGTCCAGGAAATGTAATTTCTTATTTTTAGTATAAGTACTCTTTTTTAGTTTCCATTTTACTTAAGGCGTCTTTGTTGTTTACACGATCCGTCCAAAGTATTCTCAGTATCCTTCTGTAGAACCACATTTCTATTGACAGCAGTCTTCTCCTCATCCGCAAGGAAATTTTCCAGCATTCATGGCCATATAGAAAGGCTGATGCTGTTTTCTTTGTTTCTAACGAGTTTATCCTGTTTCAACATTTTTTATTGCAATGTTTCTTCGGATTTCGGTGCCACATTTTCCATCTTCTCTTAAAAATGTACATATTTAATTTTGACATCTCCAATTCGTGGTTCGTATCTAAGTTTTTTTTTGTTTTTTGTTTTTCTCGTGCTAACAACCGTAAATTCTGTCTAATTACAATAGATAATTAGTCATTTTATCTCGCCTTCCTAGGATCTCATGCAGTTTTCCTCATGAAAATGAAAATATTTTAAGCTTTTCTTTACTCGTTTCACCAATGCCATTTCGCAATAGATACCATTAACCCAAATTTCATCTAACCACCTGAACATTGGTGACATAAGAGAATTTCAGTAAAACAAAAACAAAAAAAATATAAATACCTCTCGGTAGTGTTGTTTCCTTATTTCGTAAGGTAATGGGTTCCCAGTAAGGACCAAACTCACTACTCAATTAGACACTGACACGAACCATTATCCAACTGGTCAGTATTGCTTGCATTGGCTGGTAAGTATTGCTTGCATCAAAACATCAATGCATCTGCACAAAAATATAATGGACTCTCCCGTTGTTTTCGACGTATGAGTGTCTTTCAGTTCAGTTTTTATGATTATGTTTCGCATGAGACAACAATCTAGACGGGATCTGCAAACAAATTCACACGAAGGGCATACCGAAGAGGTGACCGTCATATGAGCGGATATATTGGCCCGACATTTAGTCTTAATTCTTAATTCTCTCAGATGGTTGAGACGATTCTTTTCAAAGTTCGTTACACCTCGATAACAGGCGTTTCTCCAGTTTGCTCGCTTTACAACAGCAAGTTCGAACTCCTCTGTAGGAATGTTTGCAGCAATTAAATTGTATTTAAGTTTCTCCTTGAAGTGTAACCAAGGACGGACTACATTACGCTTACCATGAAAAAGTTGGCTATACATGAGGATTTTCGGCATCCGATCATCACTCATTCTGATGACATGACCAGCCCATCTGAACTGTGATCGCATCAGAAAGGATTCGATACCACCGACACCACATTTGATGAAAAGATCGGGGTTAGAGATTTTGTCCTCACCTGTATAACCGAATATTGAACGAAGACAGGGTTTATGAAAAGCACACAAATATTTAGATATAAACACCACTAGATTGATAAATATTCCATATATAGAACAACATTTTTCGGAATAATACATTCTACTAACTTCAGGAATAAGTATATCACGTTGAAACACTGGAGCTTGTGCGATCACCGAAGTTGAGCAACGATGAGCCTGGTGAATACCTAGATGGGTGACCAGGTGCTGTAATCTTGGATGTATGGAATGGTGGAATGGTTAACGGCTCGGAATTGTTAATTGGAGAGCCGTGTTCCAATTCCAGTTGGGTTCGTTATATTCACTTACGCGTAAATTCCCTTCGGAAAGGCATGAATCCATACATTTTAAATATGGACATGATTTTTAAGCATATTGAAATTATTTTTAATGAAATGAAATCTCGCTTCTTTCACAAGAGTTGTTGCTACTAAATCTGATGCCATGATGGCGTTGAGCTTACGGTAGCCCACGAGAGGCCGCAATAGCCATGAGAGTCACCTTGTCCCTCCAGCTCTCGACGTCTTGGTAAAGCATCAGGTCAATCTCTGTCGCCAAGATTAATCTACCGGTAGTCCTGGCAAATGACGTCCTTCCAGCGGCTGTCTTCAGTCTGTATATGGCGGATGGAACTGGTAACTGACTCTGGTAGGGTAACCATCAGGTCGTTGCAGGACGTGACCGAGCCAGCGAGTTCATGAAGATAAAACAAAGTTTAAAACTTTGGCTCGATTGTCTCCCAAAGTGCTCGGAAAGTTAGTTCACTTTATCGCGCAAGAAATGTTTTATTGCCAGAAACTATCTTCCATATTTATAGGGATGCCATTCGTCCTTGCTTTGAATATTGTTGCCACATATGGTCTGGTGCTCCTGCTATATATTTAGAGATTCTTGATAAAATGCACAGGAAATTGTGCAATAGGATGTCAGTCACTTTTCCCATCGCCTTAACAAAACTTCTCTCTGACTTTTCCATAAATAATTTCATGTTAATTATTCTGATGAACTTTGCGACATCGTCTTTAGACTTCATGAATATAAACGCAGTACTAGATTGGCGGAAAGGTCTCATCATATTTCAGTTAAAATGGCTACATGTAACCGTCATTTCTATGCTAACAGTTTTCCAGCTTTCTGCTTCAAAGTCAAAACTTGATCTTCAAAAAATGAAATGCGGTATCAATTGTTATCTTCTGTCTTCTTAATTCTTGTTCTTTCATTGTCCTCCTCCTTAATAGTAGTTTCTCTCATATTCCCAAACACTCAGTCACCCCGCTTGCTTCCTAGTGGCTTTATTGCCTTTGATCTTCAAAAATTAAATGCAATGCCAATCGATACTTTCTGTCTTCTTAATTCTTGTTCTTTTATTGTCCTCTCTCCTTAATAGTAGTTTTTCTCATATTCTCTAACACTCAGTAACCCCTTGCATCCTAGTGGCTTTATTGCCTTTGATATTCAAAAATTTAAATGCAATGTCAATCGTTATCTTCTGTCTTCTAAATTCATGTTCTTTCCATTGTAACCTCTTACGTCTTAGTGATTGTATTGCCTTGCTTGAGTTGAAATGATTATAAAAGAGAAGCTCCATCAAGATTTTAGTATTTCTGTTATTGCCTTGATATCTCTCTAACCTGGCCAATGGTATCTGTATCGACCTTCTTCTATCTGATGAATAATACATACATAAGGGAAATGTGCGCTTATACACGTGTGAGGTTTCTCGAATAATAGGAGATAATTGCATCCGATTATATCAAATGTGATGGTCTTTGGGATAAGAACCATATCTATGTTCATTTTATTGCGATATACTCCAATTAGCGTGCTCGAAATATAATTAGTAATAATTGCATAACAAGATATAATTTATATACATATATGCCAACTCATATAAATTACGTTTTCGGAATTGGAACGATATTTCAGGCCACACTGCCATCGCACGTGAATATACTCAAATAAGTGGAATAGGTATAAAATGATTAATTATATATACCCTATTTCTAGTAAACAGTGAGGAGAAGAAAACAGATAGATGTGGCGATGAGTTCTTGTTTATTCAATTGCACAGACTAAAATTTTCCCAAAGAATATCCGTGTTTGTTTGTGTATGTGCTTCTAACTGAATGTGCAGTTAATCGATTACTTATTCGGAATACAAACAACGAAAGGAACTCTAAAACACACCGATAATCATTATTAGTTAAAAAAAAGAAGAGGTGTTTATTTACATCAGTCTATATACAACAAATTCACCAATAAATATGTAGTGATACACACGCCTTTGTTTCGTCCTGAGTAAGACGATAAACTACATCCGCGTCCTGGGTAAGACGATAAACTACATCCGTGTCCTGGGTAAGACGATAAACTACATCCGTGTCCTGGGTAAGACGATAAACTACGTCTAACAGCAAGGCCTCTGATCAGCAGGATTTGAGGAGCGTGGAACCACCTCTTAATTGCTGGTATTCCCAGGTTCACCCTAACCCGGGGTGGTAGCACTTGTTAGGGGCCCAGAAACTGAGGTAATAAGCATTATGAAAGTATTAAAAAAATAATTTTAAAATAATATTACCGGCTATACATTTTTGAGGAAAAAAATATTACCAAAAATAGATTTTTGACAAAACAAAATATTACTAGGAAAAAAAAGTTGTCGGCATTAAATGACCCACTGAGGTTGATATACCGTAAAAAAAAAACTACGCCTTCCGATGTCAGTGTCGTCTGATACGAAATTAGGGCTCAAAGTTGTTTCACTACTTGTTTCAGAGCTAAGTTCGCGGAACAGTTCTTTCTGCAAGGTGGATCAGCTTCCTATTATACTTTGGCAGTGACGGACTACTTTAACCAAACTTTTCCACAGCGTTAATTCAAATGGTCACCACGTTCACCTGACCTAAGAACAAGAGAATTCTTTTTAGGGGGATGTAGTTAAGAACGAAGTTTTTGAGAGAAATCAACACATATAGTGGATTAATTAAAAGCGTACATCTCAGAAATATTTATTTAAATTGATGTAGATCAGGATTTGTGTCGTGCTGTATGTCAGAGTTTTCTGGAAAGGTTCAAGGAATGTTCAATGTTGAAGAAGGACATTTTGAGCATTTAAAAGATTAAACTGTGCTAAAAATGTAAGTAAAGTTTTAAACAAAGGCACATCAACAGTTTTAAACAAATCTGATTGTACCAAATAAATATAAATGTAATAAAATGCTTAAAAAAAAAATGTAAAGTGCCTACTAACTGTAAGCCTACTTTTTGTCCGCTCTGTACATATATATATTTATTATTTAAAGACATTTTTAGCTAGGTCGAATTTACTGCCTTTGAACTTCAATCTTCCATGAATCTCTCACGTACATTCATATCTGCTCAAGGCGTATCCAAATGTAAACAAATGACGTCACACATTATGAAATGGACAAAGTCCGACAATTATTTTAAGACATTTTTATGTTTATATATTCTTTTCAAATGTGCAAGATAGATTGTGGCGAACAAATTTGTCTCGTACGACAGAGGGAATCGACTTTCTTAGCAGCGGACATAGAGGTTTCCATATAGCTGAATACGGTGGAGTAATGGATAGCGGCTCGAATTGAGGAATCAAAGAGCCTTGTTCGAATTCCAGTCGAGTTCATTACGTTCACTTACGTGCTAATACCCTTGGGAAAAATAGGAATTTAACACTTATTGCTCCCCTAGCTATGGATAAATAGTAGGACAGATTGTGATGCGGAATCAGTTCGAATTCCAGTCGAGTTCATTGCATTTACCTACGTGCTAATACACATGGAAACGGTAGGAATTCAACACTTATTGCCCCCCAGCTATGGATAAATAGTAGGACAGACTGGATTAAGGAATCAAAGAGCCGAGTTCGAATTCCAGTGGAATTCATTGCATTCACTTACGTGCTGATAAGATATGGGAAAGGTGTGAAACCTCTTCTCCCCTCTGCTATGGGCAAATAGTAGGACAGACGGGGTTCTATAGCCTTGGATGGCAACTGGTCTACCGGAGAAAGAAATGGTAACCCACTGCGGGAAAAAATCTGACTTGTGTATCACGCATGGCACATAACTGACGGACTGACTTTCCAGTCGAATCCATTACATTCACTTACCTGCTAATACCCTTGGGAAAGGTATGAATCCTCTTCTTTAAGCAGGACAGATAGGGTTCTATAGCTATGGATGGCAACTGGTCTACCGCAGAAAGAAATGGCAACCTACTGCGGGAAAAAATCTGCCTCGTCAGTCATGTATCGAAAGATACATGATCGTCTAAGCGTGTATCCCGCATGGCACATAAATGACTGACTGACTTTCCAGCCGCATCCATCACATTCAGTTACGTCCTAATACTCTGAGGAAAGGTAAGAATCCTCTTCTCCCCCCCCCAGATATGGGTACATGATGGCCTAAACATGTATATCTCACATAACTGACTGACTGACCTATTAATATGAGGTCCTTAATATTCTAATCTTTCGTCGTTCATTCATTGATTTTGTGAACGTTTTTATTGTCTTGATTTTAGCATAACTTTTGTTTTCTTTTATTTCTCAGAGAATTTGTTTGCATGACTTGTTTTCCATTATTTTTTATACATGTCTTTTCATGATGAGCCAACTTTTGGCTTTTGTCTGGGGGGTCATTCCTCTAATGTTGTGTTTTTGAAATCATTTTTAACAAAGTGAGCAGGAGTCAGCTTTCTCTGAATATACACTGAAAGGATCATTGTCCTTGATGGGAAATACAATTTTTTGGCCTACAAAACTAGCTACGATTATCAGTTCACCCCTCTTCTCTGTTGTCTTCTAAGTTGTTTTGTTTAACGATATCCGTGAAAGACCTAACCTCTTTAGTGATTTTCCAATCACAGCTTAGATGTGGCACAAGACCGAAATTAGGGGGGCACCCAGTGAGAATCGAACTCACTACTCAGTCGTAATTGTCCTAGCGATTCAAGCTTGTTAACCATTACACCACCTCGAGGGGGCCTGACCTAACCTCTTTAGTATGACAATTGTTACTTGTGAAAACTACTGCACAAAAACGTCTGGTCCAAGAAGTTGCAATAATTATCTTTATTTATATTGTCTTCATCATCAACTTTCAAGTAATTTATACTTTTACTGCCTACCATACTAATCCAAAACATTACAGCACCTCCCGTTTGATAAAATGGAAAAAAAAAGAAAATAATACGTAACGTCAGGAAGAAACAGTTAAGGGTTTTTTGGTTGAGTAATAACAAAAACCAGGTTTGCAGATATATCGTATATTAAACAGTAAATACACCAGAATGCATTCACTGTACACTATCATATTTGACAGCCCCCCACGAGGGATGTATGTGGCACATGGCAGAGTTTATCGTGGGTTCTCCGAGCCCGTACACTCGGCCAAAAATATTCCCTATGAACCCGTAAAAAGGGATTCAGAATTTGTCTACCTTTCCGGACGAAACTCTGCAGCCATTTTCTACTGGCCAGAGTGAGAGCCTATAGCTGGCTGCCACGAATAGGTAGGAAGATTCTATTGGTCAGCGTGAGAGCCAACAGCTGACTGACACAAATGTTAACTAGCATGCTATCATGCAAAAAAATCGATAGCTGCATTCGTCACAAATGGGAAAAAATTTAAATATGCATGGCACTTTACTCCAATTGGCTCATTCGCTTGCTTAAACTCAACGTTGATTCTGATTCCGCAGAACTGGGTTGGGTGTGAAAAATTATTTGTTGTTAACATTCTTTTTTCATTCGGTTTTTCCAGTTACGAGTCCTTTTTTAAAGCTGATCGTTTTGTGTTCATTTTGTTTAGTTCTTTTTTCGTAACAGATTTAATGTTTAGTATTGAGCTTAGAAAAAAATCGCAGTGTGAGATAGGCAAAAAGTAAGGCATGTAGCAACATCAGCACGGCAAAGGGCACTCCTTTAAAGGCAAGGAAGGGCTAAAATATTTTAAGTCAAGTGATAGCGATTGCTGTATGAGTCGTACGATTTTTGAATCAAGCACGGGCAACGCCGGGCCATGCTGCTAGTAGTTTATAAAATAAAGTAAAATTAAGTTTCTTCAATCAAGCCAGGATTGTGCAGATGCAGTCCAGGTATAGCTGCCGTACACCATTTTTTGGCTAATCTGATTCTCGCAAGGATAGAGAATTGAAGAAGGCATCAGGAACTTTCTGATTCGACCATTTTCAGGCATCTTCACCAACGGATTATATAGAGGAGATTCATTTTAGATCAGGAGTGAACTTAAAACCTATGAAACGTTGAAATCAACGAGAGTGGAATTATTCCTTTTAATTGAAGGAAACTAGAAAACCTATGGTTGAATTATAATTATGAAGCTTAATTTTTGACCTCATGAAACTTACTGGCCCATTTCCCCATTAAGCTCTGGGAGCAAAGGTCAGAGGTGAGATCGGCTGAAACTCGCCGATCAACTTGATTTTCTCTTTTTCTGTTTGTTGTTTTGGGTTTTTTAGGTCCGTTCATAAACATTGTATTATCTGATAGCTCATAGGTTTTCTACCGGAGTGGGGATTTCGCAACAGGGGAGAAATTTCAATATTTCAGCTGGTGGGGGTTATTTACTTCTTGTATTTTATTTACAGAATTTGGTACCCATTACGAGTGTAGTTAATTTTATATTCAATATGGATTCATTCTGACTTTTTATTGAACTTTTTGTTTATCAAGTTACAATACCCTGTCATTCAACTGAACATTTTTTGTTTATTGACGTATATTCCCGTTTATTTATTAAATAAGTAGTTATGAATTTTTAAAAATTACTATTGAATTATTATTCAAATTTCTAAATACATCAACATTTTTTATATTACTATTAAATTTGTAAAACCTTTCTATAAAAGTGTTGTGGTAGGATCCACCTAATTTGCATAGCGGAGTACCGACTATATAAATATGGTTGGTACCGGAAGACAGGGAGGCAAATCAATAGATCCAACTAGAGACTCTGCCCGACTGCGACTTAGTCAACACATTCTCCAGGAACGGTCTTCCCAGGAATATACAAAAGACTATATGTAAATATTGTGTGCACTTTCTTGTTTCAATACATTTTATTCTAACTACATTTTGTGTTTGCATTATTATTCCATGCATTAGTCAAGTTTCAACAAAAAGTAATCCATTTAAATACAGCGTGGTCCTCCCAAAAAATGACATCATTTTGTAGCCAATTCTCGCTCAAATGATCTCAATTTTAAAAAAAGAAAAAGTGTAAAAAAATAGATTGTATGTGCTGCTGAAATGGACACCACGTCTACCTGACTGGAGACCTCTTGTTTCATTCTTTTCTATGGGGTTATGTGAAAGGACAGGTTTATATCCTCCTTTTCCTACAAGCCTAGAGGAAATTAAGCAAAGAATCACTGAGGCACTGGAGAATGTTACGCAAGACGTGCTACAGCGTGTCTGGCAGGAGCTGGACTACCGACCTGACGTCTGTCATGTCACAGGTGCTCCACATATTGAACATTTGTGAAGCTTTGGGAAACATTGTTCAACATGCAGCCTATTTAATTTCGTTTGCCAGGGACATATAGTTACTCAGATATTCACATTTTAAATGATGTCAATTTTGGGGGACACCCTGTATCTTGGGCTGATGAAAAGGTTTGGGTCAAAAATTCATAGCATCATTATTGGAAGATCAAATAATTTTCTCTGCCTTTTGAATATCTTGTTTGAATTTTGGTAAATAAATCTTTTATTGTTCAACATGAAGTTTGTTTTATTTCGTTTGCCTGTAACATGTAATTACTCAGATATTCCCATTATAAATGATGTCAACATTTTCCGAGTGGCTATATATCTGTATAATATGGAAAAGGATAAATATTTTCAATAATATATGCATATTATTTCGAATGTGCCGTTCGAGTGTAACTTTTTATTTTGAAAGCTGGGGAAAGACATTATGGTAAAAAGGGTCTCTATTGGGCAAGAAATTTTGAGAACGACTGGCAGAGATGTTTTCGAATGATCTGAAAATGCAGGTAGTTCAATTAAGGAAAATACTTTATCTAAGAAATTCAGAAAGGAATTTTTTTTTTCTTTAAGTTTGGCAAAACATAAATCCTTTGCAGAAACATTTCAAAGACTAGCAAAAGTATTTTTCTCTTCACCATATAGAGGTGGCATCTTTTGAATGTGACCAGATTTTATCAGACTGTTAAAATGATTTTTTTTTCTTTCTGTTAAATTTTAAATGTTTTTTTTTTTTTAATTAGACTTAGCATAAATAACTTTTCTTTTCTTTTTTTAGCCCAAGGTAACGTATGACTGAAATCTCATCAAAGCATCTGTAATTTGTGAAATGTTCGTGTTGCAAGAACATGAACACTGAACACCATTTATATATTCCATTTTAAAGTTAGATGTTGAAGCAAGAAGATGATTTTTTTTTTTTTTTTTTTGACAAAATGTGCAAGTGGCCAAATGTGCCTGTTTGCCCGTGGGTGCGAGTATTGGGGTGAACACAAGCGTGCGTGCATCAAGATGTACAGAGTCATGATTAGGGAGAGTGAGCAGAACAGAAAGGCGTAGAGATGGAGCTGTCCCTTATTCTTTGGGGGCAAAGGAGGAGGGTGGGAGTCTCAGCTGTAATGAAACTTAAAGTCATTGCTTTTCATTCTCATCAATTTTCAATCGTCTATGATTGAAAGCCGCGAGGCTCAAAACAGCCGTCGCGTTATTGGCGACATGCACGGGCGAGCTGGCATACACGCACGCACGCCATCACACACACACATACTTACCTACATTCATATATATATATACATATCCATATACGCAATATATCTATACACATCTATATACAATATGTATATATACATCCATATAAATATCAATATATATCAATATATATATATATATATGTATATACATCAATTTACAATATATATATATATATATATCCATATACGCAAATAACATGTACGTAAATATCATATGCCCCACCATCATCAAAAAACAAGACACATAGATAGGAACAGACTTAGACAGTTAAATAGATAGATATTAAACTGAGATAGATAGATAGATAGATAGATAGATATGAAGAGACTGCGATAGATAGATAGATAGATAGATAGATAGATAGATAGATAGATAGATATGAATAAAGTGATATATGTAGATATTTAGCCTGTGTTCCCCTTTGCAGGAGGAAACTCCGTCCGATCCGGCGTTCTTTGACTACTTATCAACGAATCACTTCACAATCAATCAATAGACGTGAATAAAGTGAGATTAACAGAGATAGATAAGAACAGATATATGCAGGTACACCAATAAATATATAGGATAAGCAGGAAAAGCACTTATTAATTCTTCCCAATAAACGTCATACAAATTTCTTCTTTAATCACATTGAACTTTTACGTAAATATTTTACAGCCAAATGTCGCTTATACAGTGGGATAGGATAAGTTTTTAGCCACCCTTAATTACAGAAATTTTGGCTTATTTAAGAACGTCTCTTCATTTTTTCCAGACAATACCGTGTTAGTATTAAGCTAATCTCATCTATGAACGATAGTTGACTTATATTTTTCAATGAAAGTTCGCGGAAGTAAGGAAATTGGTGAATTCCAACAAGGGCAAATAATAGGATGGCATCTGTGTGGCAAGTCAAATAGAGAAATTGCTAGGTTTTTCCACGTTAATCATCAAACGGTTAATAATATTGTCAAGAGATTTAATGAAGAAGGCCGTTGTCGTGTGGAAGAACATTCAGGGAGACCAAGCATCGTGTCTGAGCGAATGAGAAGGTCGCTTAAGAGCGACGTCATCAGAAAACGTCGTCAGAGCGTGAAAGATTTCGCCAACAGCATGGAAATGTCGCCGTATGCAGATTCTGAAAGAACTAAACTATCAAAGAAGAGTTGCAACAAAGAAGCCCTTGATATCAGATGTTAACAGGAACAAGCGTATGGATTGGGCGAGACAATTCGAGGGCAAAGATTATGAATTTTGGCAGTCTGTAATTTGGTCAGATGAAAGTAAATTCTACCAATATTCGAATCTGTGACAGGTTTATGTTTGGAGAAATCAGAATGAGACTTGGAACTCTGAATGTCTGCAAGCGACCGTAAAACATGGTGAGATTGGAGTAATGGTGTGGGGCGCTCTCTGGTTTGGAGGGAAATCTGAGCTGATTCTTGCTGACAAGCGGTTGAATGGTTCAAAATACTGTCAAATATTAGAGAAAGGACTACTCCCACTATTTGAAACCAATCAGATTGACAAGAATGTATACCTTTTTCAAGATGTCATACGAGCAAAGTAGCATAGGCCTGGAAGGAATCGCAAGGAATCAAGTCACTGCCATGGGTAGCCCAAAATGCTGACATTAATCCAATAGAACACATTTGGGAGGACCTTGACCGAAGACTTGGAGAGGGTGCAGCCAAAATCACGTCAGGGGCCACCCTTAAAGAAACATTACTAAAGGAGTGGCAAATATGGATCAGACGATTGCTGATAAGTTGATCAAATCCATGAAAAATCATATAAATGGAGGATCTACTCTATACTAGTTTCAAATACTGTTTGTTTATGTTGAATTGGGATTACGTAATTAAATTTGGAAATTGAATATAGTTTATTTCTCCTGGCTAAAAACTATTCTTAGGCTACATTGAGCCTGGTATGCTACCTCTTCGTCACCGAGGCCCGTTGGAACATTTGGTATGATGTTTGCTTGAAAACCTAACTGTCAGGGTTCCAATTCTCGGTAGTGGATGCGCACTGCTGATGAGTCCCAAATATAGGACGAAACGGCCGTCCAGTGCTTTCTGCATTCTGTTGAGGTTTCTTTCACACTCAATGAATTACTTAATTATAATTATCAAATCCTCCTTACAATTTCTATCATATATATATATATATATATATATATATATATATATATATATATATATATATATATATATATATATATATATATATTCCCCGGTAGCACGTCTTGGAATTCTATGCACAACCTAATATTCTATCTCAGCACCTGAAGATTGCGTTGTGCATAAAACTCCGAATCGGGCTCCCAATGAGAAAAACATGTATATTTATTCATATATATTTAATAGCTCTGTTATATTACATCGAGCACTGTTTTATTAACACTAGCACTCAGTGTTAGATAACTTAGACATTTAAAACATTTACCTTGAAAAAATCCCTCAGGAGACAAAACGCGTTGGTAAAGAAAATTTTCCTTTTGTTTCTATTCTTATTGTTATTTTAAAGCTACATTTTATTTACATCTGAATTTTACACTCTCATTCATAAATATACAGATACACACACACAGATACATATATATATATATATATATATATATATATATATATATATAGATATAGATAGATAGATAGATAGATAGATAGATAGATAGATAGATAGGTAGGTAGGTCTAAATATTTGGTATAAAAATGATCATACATGATGAAAAACTGCCCCAAACTTAATAAAAAACAGTTTTATTGTCAAAATGTTTATATTATTAAGAGGAAAGACCAAAGGATTTTTGGGATTATTAAATTATATTTTTTACACTTTTATTTAATAATTTTGTCTTTCTTGTGTCAGTGTGAGAAATTTGAGCGTTTTTCCGGAGAAAAACACATTGGTTTGGAAATAATTGCAAAAATCAGATAATTGTTGGATTTTAATAAAACTTTCAGGACTTATTCACAGAAGAATGAAATTATTTTAGAAATGTTCCTTTTTTAGAAAATCATATAAATAAAACTTCCTTTTTTAAATTTTTAACCACTTATTTAATTTTATCTTTCGAGAAATTTATTTTTGTAGCCCTTAATACTTATATTAATCATAAGGACTTGAAGAATTTAAATCACTTTTTCTTTTTCATTTTTTTTTTTTTTTTTTGTAAAGCCAGATATATAGAAACTGATAAAGCCAGATATATAGAAACTGCTCTGAATCGTAAAATAATTGCTTTTATGAATAAGATATATTGTGGACATTATTGTCTAAAAAGCAAAAACTTAGATGAATAATGAATTTTCACAAGAATAGTTTTGGTTTGGTTTGTTTTATGGTATATCAACCTCAATAGGTTATTTAATGCCAACAAGATTTTCATTACTGGTAATATTTATTTTTTTCAAAAATGTATTTCTGGTAATATTTTTTTCTTCAAAAATTAATTACTGGTAATAATATTTTACAAAAATATATTGCTGGTATTAAAACCTATTTTTACACTTTCATAGTGTTTTGACCCAAATTTGGGGGATTAATATTTGGTTATACTTAAGGGTTAATAACAGGTGCTACCACGCCGGGTCAGGGTAGACCTAGTAACACCAGCAATTAAGAGGGTGTTCTGTGCTCTTCAATAATCAGACGCCTTGCTGCTGGATGTAGTTTATCGTCTTAGCCAAGGTTGAATTGATTTTTTTTTTGTTGTAGAAGTTAGGTGATATTGTTATTAAGTAAAAATTATAATTATTGGTAATTGTCTAAAATTTTCCCAACAATCGTCTTCGTATATAAGACTATGAAGTAACTAAAATTCAATAAAATATTAGATTACTGTTATGGTCCAAGGTTAGGACTAAGGAAGAACAACACGAACACAAGAGTAGAAATAACAAAGATATATTAAACAGAATAATAATACAAGATGTTGTAGGTGTTAGTATGACTGTCAGTCTGGTTTGGAGTGAACTACTATCGACTCGACTCGATTCCTCCCTCTCTCTCTCTCTCTCTCTCTCTCTCTATCTCTCTCTTGAGAGGCGTAGTATACATAGTGTTAGGAAGAGTTCATTCTGTAGTTATAGGTAAGGAAGCATAACACTTAATTTATTCATTATTTATTTCACCCTATTCATTATCTATATATCTATCTATCTGTTATGGTCCAGGTTAGGACCAAGGAAGAACAACACGAACACAAGAGTAGAAATAACGAAGATATATTACACGAAATAATAATACAAGATGTGGAAGGTGTTAGTATGACTGTCAGTCTGGTTTGGAGTGAACTACTATTGGCTCGACTCGATTCGACCCTCTCTCTTGAGAGGCGCAGTATTTATAGTATCAGGAAGAGTTCAATGTCGTTATAAGTGACGTCCCATAACAATTACTTAGAAGATTTTCTTAAATTACCCAGATTACTGGGCAGTTAAAAAACAAATGATATAAAAGGGGTGGCGTTCACGTAATATTCGTGAAGTAATATTTACAGGTATGTCTTCGGAGAAAAAAATCACAAATAATTTTATCCAGAAAGTTATCAACACCTCATAAAAACGCCTACCTCCGAGATAAAAAAAATGTTTTCTGCGATATTTTAATCTAAAACTAAGCAATATGTTTAAAATCAGATTAATTAAACTTAAAATCAGTTATTCTTCCTCAAATAAAACTTCAGAAAATTATATTTTATTTTTGAAGGATGTTTTCATCATGTTGTGATGACAGATTCGCAAAATTAAAACTGATTTTTAACAATTTTAACGATTTCCCAAAAAATGATTCCAATCAATTTTATATTCAGTTTGAAATTGAGCAAAGAATTTTACTTATTGGAAATATTAAATTTAATCGATTAGTTTGAAATTAAAACTAAAATAAAAGCTTCAAGCACAATTTTTCATTTTTAAAAATGTATTTTAAAATTTAGCTATGTTTTTTTAGTGAAGATACATAATATATATATATATATATATATATATATATATATATATTCAATTGACACTCACCTTCTTTTTCTCAAACACACAAATATATATATATATGTGTGTGTGTGTGTGTGTGTGTAATTTGGCAGCAACTTTTCTTTTAAACATGTTGTGTTAAATGTTAAAGACAACATCGTCCTGCGTATTTTCTTTTGAATTTTCTCATATTTTCTAATGAGACCTTTTATTTGAAAATGATATCGAAATAAATATTGTCCGTACGATAACCGAGTACTTTCGAACATCATTGTTCATCTTCAGGGTCAAAATTTTTTTAACAATGTCTTATATATATATATATATATATACATATATATACATATATATATATATATATATATATATATATATATATATATATATATATATATATATATATATATATATGTAAACTGCAAGAGATTGAACGTGTAGGCAAGAAATGGTGTAATGAAAATACTACTAAAATATAAAGAGTAAATATTTCGCTCAATATAATTGACCGATTTCTTTTTTTACGGTTTATCAACCCTTTATTGGATATTTCAAGCAGAAACATAATCTTGAGTGTAACAATAAATCTTTCTTTTTCTTTGTTTTTTTGTTTTTTGTTTTTTTGACGAGTGAAAGATAACAATGATTTTCCCACATATAAGGACAACTATTTAACCTATAGCGGGGGTGAAGGAGGAAGAGATGGAATTATACCTTTCCAAGCCTATTTACGGGATTCGAAACCGGTCCCTAAATATCAAACTTGCTTAAAGATACGAAAACCATTAGTTATCCTTTCTGGAGAAGGCTTCGTGGTCACGCTGAAATGATTTCGGCGCACACACACCCCCACTCGGATATACGCTTAATTTACCTGTGTTTACAGAGAGAGAATGAATCATACGGAAAAATAGGAGAGGATTGGCGTTAACCTTGTTTAGATATTAACTCAACCAATCTTACATTTAACTGGTTACCATTTACGTTATCCAAACAAATAACGAAAAGCAAATTCTAGTTATTTTCCGAATTATCGTTCCTTTCTTTGCTTAAATCCCTAAAATGTTATTAACAAGTCATGTCCAAGCATAATTTAAAATTACTGTTAATAACACCTCTCTCTTTTTCTCACTCTATTCATCCATCTACCTTTATATATATATATATATATATATATATATATATATATATATATATATATATATATGTATAATTTTAAGGTGAGCTGTATTTATGGAATAAAGTGCTTAATATCAGGTCTGATGCTGGCCTATGCATGAAACAGTCTGTCGCCTCTGAGGGTTGACTTAAATGTTCACTTATATGCATATAATTAAGTATTTCATCGAGTCTAGACAAAAGCTTATCAGAAAGCACTGGACGGACATTTCGTCCTATATTTGGGATATGTAGTAGTGCGCATCCACTAACGAGAATTGAAACCCGGACAGTTACGTTATCAGGCAAACGTCATACCAACTGTACCAAAGGGCCTCGGTGACGAAGTGGTAACGAATTAGACTCGATATAGCGTCGCTCGATCACATATTCCGTGGTGGAACTCATCCAAGTTTCCCTTACCCATAGGACTGTGCCCCCGAGGGCCATGACTACAATCACCAAGCCGCTCCATCCAGAGCATTAGAAGCCGGTTCAAGCAAGGATATACAAGAAATTATTAGGAGGATTTGAGATAATCATAGTTAAGTTTTTGTCATCGAGTCTAGAAGAAACCTCAATAGAATGCAGAAAGCACTGGACGGCTATTTCGTCCTATATTTGGGATTCATCATTATATATATATATATATATATATATATATATATATATATATATATATATATATATAATGAAAAGACAATAGGAAAAACTGTTCTTTACCAGAAAAGATCTTTTGACTTTTTATTCCTTTTGTTCCTTTACAGATACACACTGTGTAAAAATAATTCACATATATGTACACAATAGTACAAAATACTTCCAAATGTTCTTAAACTGGTGTATTTTTTAAAAACGTTATACTTAACGGTTCCTCGTGTTTCAGTAGACATCCTGTCTATTCAAAAATGGATTAATTAATGTCTACCGGCCTAGATCATCAAAATGTACCGATCAGGATTAATCGAATCTGCATTCTCCTTAAATAATTATATACATACATACAATAAAAAACGAGACGAGGAAAAACTATTTTTAGTCGACGGGTTTCCTGCCCTGAGGGACTTTATCAAAACAAATATAGGATTTATTTCTACCTTTTAATAAATTCCCTCAGAAGATGAAACCTGTCAGCTAAGAATAGTTTTTTTCCTCTTCTCGCTTTTTATTCATTTTGTCTTTTGTACAAATACACTCAATCTGATAATATTTATACAAATACACTATAGTTCAAAAGTTTGAAACCTGGTATTTTTTTAAATTGGCCCCAAAAGTAGTTGCTTTGTACTTTAAATAAGAGAAAATTATTATACATGTTAAAAAAAATGGCGAGACAATTTTTTATGATAAATTTTATTATAACAAAAAGAAAAAAAGCATTTTATGATTAAATTTTGCTCTCGTCAAAATATCCTCCTTTAGCCTTGATTACTGCAGCACAAAGTTTTGGCACTCGTTGCGATAAATTTGATAATTGATTCCATTATTTTTTCAAAGACTCTAAGAAATCTTTTTATTCCTTTTTTTTTTTCTTTAATCTTCTGTAAAGTTCATCCCATGCTAATTCTGGGAACTTTTGAACATATATGTGTGCGTGTGTGTATGTATGTGTGTGTGTGTGTATGTGTGTGTGTATATGTGTGTGTGTGTGTGTGTGTGTGTGTGTGTGTGTTTGTGTGTGTGTGTGTGTGTGTGTGTGTGGGGAGAGCGAGAGAGCGAATGATAGATAGATACATACATAGATATATAGATATGAACAGACTGAGATAGATAGATAGATAGATAGATAGATAGATAGATAGATAGATAGATAGATAGATAGATAGATATGAACAGACTGGGATAGATAGATATATATGAAAAGACTGGGATAGATAGATAGATAGATAGATAGATAGATAGATAGATAGATAGATAGATAGATATGAAGAGACTGAGATAGATAGATAGATAGATAGATAGATAGATAGATAGATAGATAGATAGATAGATAATGAACAGATTCTGATAGATAGATAGATAGATAGATAGATAGATAGATAGATAGATAGATAGATAGATAGATAGATAATGAACAGATTCTGATAGATAGATAGATAGATAGATAGATAGATAGATACGACTATATTTCTGCATCAGACACAAGTAAAGAAGAATGATTCACAGACACGAACACACACGCACAAACACACACACACACACATAGAAATATATATACATACCCACGCAAACATACACATATTTACATACACACGCACTCACGTAAAAAATATTCGCATACTTGCGCACAAACGTACACACAGTCTCGCAGACACAGAGACACAAGAGCCATACACACACACACACACGCGCGCGCGCGCGCACACACGAATAGATGCGCATACATACATATACGCACGCATACATCCAGGCACACCCACAGATTCGCATTCTTCTTCATATATATACAAATGTTCTTCATATATATACAAATGTTCACGCACACGCTCACATATGCAGAGACGGAGGCGAGCGCGGACACACACACTCACACACACATACATATACACAACACATACACACACTCACACACACATGCATATATACATACAGTTTATAACAATATAGATTTTTAATCGATTAGATCGATAATTTTTACGTGCATGCTTACAATTAAAAATCAAGCCTGCACAATTTACTTAGCAATCAATTTATGTTTTTTCGACAGAATATGTATATATATATATATATATCCATGGAAGAAATACATGCATAAATATATATATATATATATATATATATATATATATATATATATATATATATATATATATATAGAAAGAGAGAGAGAGAGAGATGCCAGTGTGTGTGTGTCTGTGTGTGTGTGCGCACTACATTTCAAAAGTTTGAGGCCACACCTACTAATTTTTTTAATTAGCTCCAAAAGTAATTGTTTTGTAATTTCAATAAGCGAAAATTATTATACATGTTTAAATAAATAAAAATTAAGATGCTATGTTTTTATTAGACATTTTATTATGACAAAAAGAACAATTGCATTTTATGAATAAATTTGGCTCTCGTCAAAATATCCTCCTTTAGCCTTCATTACTGCAGCACAAGTTTTGTGAATTCGTTGCAAAAGTTTTTCAAAGCACAAATTTAAAAATTGATTCAATTCTTTCAATGACTCTAAGAGTTCTTTTTTTATTTTTTAGATGGAGAGGTTTCATTCTTCTGTCAAGTTCACCACATCCGAAATTGGGGGGTCGCGTCAAACTTTTCAACTGTGGTATTATATATATATATATATATATATATATATATATATATATATATATATATATATTATAATATAATTATTTTAAAATGTTTTCATCACGACACAGAAATTACAATGTTTCGGATTAAAATTACAATTAAAATTAAAATTTTTGTTCCATTTTCAAGCGCTGTTGAACAATTTCAAGAAAAAAATTTATTTACTATTGATGATTAAGGAGTGTGAATCGGCCGAAGCTAACTATTTCTATATCAGTGTTGACTTAGAGATCAACGCTGCAGAATGACTGGTAATTCGACTCTCAAATTGCTTCTCAGAACATCTCATCTGATGATAGGTTAATGCGTAAAACTGCCATCCATCTTGTACTGTCGATCCCTAAATGATATCGAACAAACTTATCGATATTGAGAAGACATTAGCGAAGAGAAAGGACAATAAAAGAACGGATTACTAGAAAACAGGAGATAGGGATTGATGTTGCATTTAATTTTTTGAACATGCGTTGCAGGAAAGGAAGAATTCGGTATAGAATTCCACAGGTGAGAAGTCAAAGAAAATAAATGGAACGTACCAGCTAGCTATTTCAGAAGGAAAACGATATATATATAGGTGTGTGTGTGTGTGTGCGTGTGCGTGTGTATGTGCGTGTGTATGTGTGTGTGTGTGTGTGTGTGTGTGTGTGTGTGTGTGTGTGTGTGTGTGTGCAGTTGACGGTAATTATAATATCTTGTACATATAGTGCTGATGTTAATAAGACAGTGCTCGATGTAATAAAGCAGAGCTATTAAGTATATATATATATATATATATATATATATATACATATAAACTATATATATATATATATATATATATATATAAACTATATATATATTTATATATATAAGAATGAAGTTTATATATATTTATATAAAAATGAAGTTTTTATATATATATATATATATATATATATATATATATATATATATATATATATATATATATATATATATATATATATATAAATGAAGGGAGGCACAGTGAAGTAATGGATAACGTTTGGATTGAGGAATCGGAGAGCCGAGTTCGAATTCCAGTCGAATCTCTTACATTCACTAACGTGTCTTGGGAAAGGTGTGAATCATCTTCTTCTCTCTCCAACTGGATTCTATAGCCTTGGATGGCAACTGGTCTAGGAGAAGGTCAACTCTGTATTCAAAAAACCTGCGGAGGGTCGTTTGGGGACCTTGTGGCATTCGCTGCACGAGGTCCCTGTATTCGTCCCTCCAAAAAGTGTGGATGGCCCTGCACAAAGCCTTCACCACTATAATCAAATCTCATGTGTCGGTGTCGGGCTTTCAGTTTCTGGGAACTGATCTGCCTGACCCTCATACGTCGAATTCGACGGGAGAGTCGATGATATATATATATATATATATATATATATATATATATATATATATATATATATATATATATCTTAACAAATATGCATATTAGCCCTCACCGGAAGTGCAAAACTCGGAGATTCGGGCACAACGAAATCTTCAACGTTACATTATTTAAAATTTTAATAAAAATAAACTGTTATCGCAGTTATACATTATTCTGCGATTGCAGTTCATACATGCATATATATATATATATATATATATATATATATATATATATATATATATATATATATAGGGAGAGAGAGAGAGAGATGTAGAAATAATCTAAAGAAAGATATATGTGAGCGATTACGTACACATACAGGTGAGTAAATAACTATTTATTTAATCAATGGCGTAGACAAAACAGTGCTCAATGTGGTCAAACAGAGCTATTAACTACATATATACATATATATATATATACATATATATATATATATATATATATATATATATATATATATATATATATATATATATATAATTAGACATATACCTACGTTTACAGTACGACTTAGAGTTTAAAGACTTTCCTATTCATCAGGTAAAAAAAATTTATATATATATATATATGTGTGTGTGTGTGTGTGTGTATATATCAAGTATGTGGTACACTTCAATTTACATTACATGAATCATTCATACATAAACTTCTCTATCTGCTTTTTGTATGAATGATTCATG
>OZ038512.1:1587500-1590000 GCA_964036315.1 Acanthosepion esculentum | reverse complement strand
TGGCAGCCTCTCGCAGGTTACCGCTCAATTACTACCGAAATCTCGTAGCGACGGAATTACCGTTGGGCAAATTTACCCAGATCTTTGTCCGGTTGCTGTGCGGACATATTTTTTGACATTCACTTCATTGGCGTCGACTCGATCGGCCCCTATCTGTCGAAGTCGATGTCACTGACGACGGCGAAGGCGACGTCAGCAGCTGAGCATTGCTTCATTATCACCACACCCATACTGTTATTTTTTTCTTCTTTTTCCTTCCTTCCTTTCCATTTTGTTCTGTTTTGTTTTTTTGTTTTTCTTCTTCTCTTCGACATTCATTTATTATTGGTCAACATCTAGCCGTTCTAACAGCTCATTAAATCACGAGCTGTTTCTAAATTTAGAACGAGCAATGCCATTAATTTTTATCTAGAAGCCTACCTCAAAGATATTATCAGGGATGGTTGTTTCGTTTTTGTTAGGTACACGGCGTAAGGGATGATGGGAAGGGAAACATGGCGCTTTCATATTTTAATTCTTTTAGCGATAGTTTTTCTTAAAGAATTCTTTATTTGTCGCTAATTTCCTCCCTCACTTTCTTATGTCGCTATCTTTCTTCGTATTTCGCCCTCTCTTACTTATGTCTCTCTCTTTCTTAGTATTTCCCCCCTCTCTTTCATTCTTATGTCTCTCTCTTCCTTCGTCTTTATCCCTCTCTTTCTTATGTCTCTCTCTTTCTTCGTCTTTCGCCCTCTCTTTCAGTCTTCTGTCTGTCCCTTTCTTCGTCTTTGTCACGCTCTTTCATATGTCTCACTTTCTTCGTCTTTATCACTCACTTTCTTACGTCTCTCTCTTTTCCCGTTTTCGCCCCCTCTTTCATTCTTATGTCACTCCCTTTCTTCGTCTTTATCCCTCTCTTTATTTTGTCTATCTATTTCTTCGTCTTTAGCCCTCTCTTTCATTCTTATGTCTCTCTCTTCCTTCGTTTTTATCCCTCTCTTTCTTATGACTGTTTCTTTCTTCGTCTTTCGCCCCCACTTTCATTCTTATGTCTCTCTCTTTCCTGGTCTTTCGCCCTTTCTTTTACTCTTATGTCTCTCTCTATTTCCGTCTTTCTCCCTCTCTTTCATTCTTATGTCTCTCACTTTCTTCGTCTTTATCCATCTCTTTCTTATATCTCTCCCTTTTTAGTCTTTCGCCCTCTCTTTCACTCTTATGTCTCTCACTTTCTTCGTCTTTCTCTCTCACTTTATTATGTCTCTCTATTTCTTCGTCTTTCGCCCTGTCTTTCATTCTTAAGTCTCTCACTTTTTCGTTTTTCCCTCTCTTTCTTCTTCCTCTCTCTTTCTCCGTCTTTATCCCTCTCTTTATTTCTTCGTCTTTCGCTCTCTCTTTCATTTTTTTGTCTCTCAATTTCTCCGTCTTTATCCCTCCCTTTCTCATCTTCTTTCTTTCTTCGTCTTTCGCTCTCACTTTCATTCTTATGTCTCTCACCTTCTCCGTCTTTATCCCTCTCTTTCTTAGTCTCTCTCTTTCTTCGTATTCCGCTTTCTCTTCCCCTCTCTTTCAATTTTCTCTCTTTCTTCTTCTTTCCCTCTCTCACTTTTTTCTAATGTTTCACGCTTTCTTTCTCCTCGCCTCTCTTTAAATTTTCCCTCTTTCTTCGTCTTTCCCTCTCTCTTGCTCTCTTTCATTTGTTTCACGCTTTCTTTCTCTTCTCGTTTCTTTCAAGTTTCTCTCTTTCTTCATCTTTCCCCCTCTCTCTTTCTTTCTCATGTTTCACGCTTTCTTTCTCTTCTCCTCTCTTTCAAGTTTCTCTCTTTCTTCATCTTTCCCCCTCTTTCTTTCTTTCTCATGTTTCATGCTTTCTTTCTGTTCTGCTCATTTTCAAGTTTCTCTCTTTCTTCGTCCTTCTCTCTCTCTCTCTCTCTCTCTCTTTCTTTCTGATATTTCATGCTGTCTTTCTCTTCCCCATTTTTCAAGTTTCTCTACTTCTTCGTCTTTCCCTCTCTCTCTCTTTTCTTATGTTTCTCGCTTTCTTTCTCCTCCCCTCTCTTTAAATTTTCTCTCTTTCTTCGTTTTTCCCTCTCTCTCTCTTTTCTTATGTTTCCTGCTTTCTTTCTCCTCCCCTCTTTTTAAATTTTCTCTCTTTCTTCGTTTTTCCCTCTCTCTCTCTTTTCTTATGTTTCCCGCTTTCTTTCTCCTCCCCTCTCTTTAAATTTTCTCTCTTTCTTCGTCTTTCCCTCTCTCTCTCTTTTCTTATGTTTCCCGCTTTCTTTCTCCTCCCCTCTCTTTAAATTGTCTCTCTTTATTCGTCTTTCCCTCTCTCTCTTTTCTTATGTTTCCCGCTTTCTTTCTCCGCCCCTCTCTTTAAATTTTCTCTCTTTCTTCGTCTTTCCCTCTCTCTCTTTTTTCTTATGTTTCCCGCTTTCTTTCTCCTCCCCTCTCTTTAAATTTTCTCTCTTTCTTCGTCTTTCCCTCTCTCTCTTTTCTTATGTTTCCCGCTTTCTTTCTCCTACCC
>OZ038512.1:1505000-1580000 GCA_964036315.1 Acanthosepion esculentum | reverse complement strand
AACAGGCTGAGATAGATAGATAGATAGATAGATAGATAGATAGATAGATAGATAGATAGATAGATGAAGAAACACCCATCTTGAAAATCATTGACAATTATAGTCGACGCTAAGGAAATTTTAGTCCGAAATAGCGTGTAATAAAAAAGGAGAGATAGTGTGGATAAAGAAAGAGAAATAGTGTATATGAGTGAGTGAGTGGGTGAGTGAGTGAGTAGGTGAGTGAGTGAGTGAGTGAGTGAGTGAATGAGTGAGAGTGTTGTTGAGGATAAAGAAAGAGATAAGCTACAGATACAGAAAGAAAGAGAGATAGGTTGAGAGTAGCGTCTGAGTGGGAGGCTGAGAATAACGAGAGAGAGAGAGAGAGAGAGGGGGGGGTTAGTGACAAGGAAAGAGAAAGATATTAGGGATATATAAAGAGAGATTGAAAGGGAGATGGGCTGGGATCGAGAAGGAGTGAGAGATGGTTTGGGTGTAGAGAGAAAGAGGGCGGTAGAGAATTAATGAAAGCGAAAGTGGTGATAAAGAAAGGCAGAGAGATTGGCATAAAGAGAGACAGCGACTGCAATAAAGAAAGTGAGCGAATAGTAGAGAGTGGTTGGAGTTAAGGTAAGAGAGACAGATATTGAAAGAAAGAAAGAAAGAAAGAAAGAAAGAAAGAAAGAAAGAAAGAAAGAAAGAAAGAAAGAGAGAGAAAGAAAGAAAGAGAGAAAGAAAGAATGTTGGGATAGAGAGAGAGAAATTCGAAGAAAGAAAGAAAGAAAGAAAGAAAGAAAGAAAGAAAGAAAAAGAAAGAAAGAAAGAAAGAAAGAAAGAAAGAAAGAGAAAGAAAGAAAGAGAGAAAGAAAGAATGTTGGGATAGAGAGAGAGAAATTCGAAGAAAGAAAGAAAGAAAGAAAGAAAGAAAGAAAAAGAAAGAAAGAAAGAAAGAAAGAAAGAAAGAAAGAAAGAAAGAAAGAAAGAAAGAAAAAAAGAATGTAGAGATAGAGAAAAAGACAGAGGCAGAGAAAGAGATGTTACGGAGGAAGAAAAGGTGAGAGAGTTTAATGACGAAAAAGGGGGGTAAGGTAAGAGAGTTGTGGATAAAGAAAGAGAGAATGAGAGAGAAATTAGTGATAAAGAAATAGAGAGATTAAGAGAGGGGTTGGAGATAAAAGAAAGAGAGGTTTGTGATTAAGATATAGAGTGAGTGAAATAGTGAGTTTGGCGATAAAGAAAGAGAGAGATAAAGAAACAGCGAGAGAGAAAGGTTGAGATAAAAAAGGAAGAGAGGTTGTATATAAAGAAAACGTGAGAGATTGGGATAAAGAAAGGGTGAATGAGAGACAGAGAAGATGGTATAAAGAAAGAGTGAGAGTGATTGGTGAGAGATAAATTGTGAGAACTTGTGAGAGAGAGAAAAAGAGTAAGTGAAAAAGAGAGATAGAGATGGAGTGGGTGATATATATATATATATATATATATATATATATATATATATATATATATATATGTATATATATATATATGCCTATCTAAATTGGATGATTTACTAGCCTCACTTTCGAAGAACGCTTGTCACCAGCAATTCGCCGAGAACATAAATTTCAAACACTTAAATATTTCAATACATATATGACGCTGTCACAAGGCTACACCTCGCCTTCTTCGCCACCGCCTTCGCCACCGCCTTCGCTCCTTTATCGCTTTCTGTGCCCCCTTGTCTCTCCCCTCCCATGCACACTAACATACGCATGTTCGACACTGCACGCTGGTGTGTACACAAAACACCTCGAGCCTTCATTGTGGAATATCGAATCCGTGTCTTTGTATATTTTGAAGATTAAAAAAATCAATAAACAGTACATTTTGGCGCAATTCATGTGTGTCTGTGTGTTCGACGTCCCCCCCCACACACACACACACTCTGTCTCTCTTTGTCCATATATCTATCTATGTCTCGTGAGTTTATAAATATCTTTACGTATGTCTGAACGTATGTGTGTAGAACTATGAATTTATCGCCTATTCAGAGGCGATTATGTATGAATGTGTGCGCATGCGTAGACGGCGAGTCTTTATGGCGGGAATGGTTAGGAATTCTTTTTTGTTACGTTTACGTTCGTCCATCTATGTGCCTCGCTATATATATATATATATATATATATATATATATATATATATATATATATATATATATATATATATATATAATCATTTATTTGAATATTACAACATAAATATGTTATAAAATCACTACAAAAATAGCCATTTTGTTTCAACACTTCTGGTGTCTTATCAAGTGATGATGTAGAATATAGAATAAATGGTTTTAAAAGTTTCAAATTAATTAACGATCCTTAGCTAGGTGTAAACGCTGTTACATAAGCTAGAATGACCAATCAAAATACAAGTATAGGGTAATTCGAAAAATTTAACAACTAAGCAAGATTGTCATAGATATTAAAAGATTTATAAAATTTGAAATTAAAATTAAAAGTAAAAAATTAAAAATTACCTATTTAGAAATCTCTACTCTGTATTGAGCACTCTTTAAAGAATAATAATTGTTAGTTATTGGAATTTATTCCGTATGCACCAATCCTATACTTGGGTATATATATATATATATATATATATATATATATATATATATATATATATATATATATATATATATATATATATATATAAATATATATATATGTATATATGTATGTATATGTTACGTATATGTATATATGTATATGTTACGTATATGTAATTTTGTTTCATTTATTTTATCCAGATATTATATATATATATATATGTATATGTATATGTATATATATGTATATGTATATGTATATATGTATATGTATATGTATATGTATATATATGTATATGTATATGTATATATATGTATATGTATATGTATATATATGTTACGTATATGTATATATATGTTACGTATATGTATATATATATATGTTACGTATATGTATATATATGTATGTATATGTATATATATGTATATATATGTTACGTTTACGTTCGTTCATCTATGTGCCTCAGTTCCTTTCATTATATATATATATATATATATATATATATATATATATATGTATATATGTATGTATATGTATATATATGTATATATATGTTACGTATATGTATATATATATGTATATGTTACGTATATGTATATATATGTTACGTATACGTATATATATGTTACGTATATGTATATATATGTATATATATGTTACGTTTACGTTCGTCCATCTATGTGCCTCGGTTCCTTTCATTATATATATATATATATATATATATATATATATATATATATATATATATATATATATATATAATAGAAAAATGTGAAAAGAGAGAGGGAACGAGAGAGTAAATAAATAAAATAAAAAGTTTAATTATCTTGTTTCTACTCTAATTTCGCCAAAATTGCATCCACTCTTCAGAGGATTTAATTGTAAAATTGAATTTATTTTTAGATATCGTATTTTCCTTAAAAGACATTAATTTACCACGTAATCTTATTTGACTGTATTCGGCCTTAAAAGATGCCATTATACGACGTAAACTTATTTAAAATTGTTTGGTTATCCGACAATACTTTATAATATCGGAAATCAGATATTAATCCAACATTTGATATGTATTCAGTGCTGTCAAATATTTCCGTTGTTGGATAGGGATCTTTGTAAAAGGTTTTTCTCAGTAAATTGTTAATTTAGTAAAGGGTGTATCATAAATTTCCAGGAACCGGTTCTATAAAGGGAGGTAATCTTTAGGAACCTATTCTGCATATTTTCTTTTCAATCTGAGAACGGAAATAAATCACTTTTTAGTATCAAAGATAATAAAACTATTTTGATAATTTAATAGAAAATCTTTATTTATTTATTAAGACATTTCCAGATTGAAATTCTCTTCTCATCATATTTCTGTTCAGAAGTGTGATGCTTTTTTACTTCAGTGTCATCAGTTGTCTTATGGTTTCTTAGCCTCATTCGAACTGAATCGTTGTAGTCCCAAAGATCCAATGGAAGGCCTATCAAATTTATGACATCATAACTGTAGGAGGCGTAAATCTATTAGAGTTTCACTGGGCACGCGCGTGCATGGGCGAAGCGTAACGAACATTTTACCTCGACCGTCGGCTATTAATATATAAGATTATTTTCGGATAATCCAACAACAGGTTGGCTGAGCTTTTATAATTTTAAGAATTGGTTCGGGCAAACTGGTAGACTGCCACAACTGGTTCTAACTATGCGCAGCATGTTAGACATTCGATACACGACAGTTATAGAGAGCGGGTTTGATTGACGACTCAGAGTGTTCAGTTCTAATTCTAGTCGAGTTTGTTACGCTCATTTGTCGGCAAATACCTTTGGGAAAATGATGGATCCCGAATCAAGCACTTCTCCCCCACCCTCAGCTATGGGTAAGTAGCAGGAAAGAATGGGTGATCTTTCCTTTGGAAGACGGACAAGTATGAATTCAAAACCTTCAACTATGGGTTAAATAGTTTCACTAATCCGTTATTGACCAAGCGTGGTGCGTAGGGCTACACTCCTACAAAATGGTCAGTTAGAAAGGAGGTCTTCCAAAGAGTGAGAAATGAGTTAATCATTTCACTCCAAATAAGGCGATAATGCCACTAAGACGCAATAGGCTACTGAGAATGAAAGATGTTAGTGCGAAGAAAAACAAAAGAAGAACAGCATTCAAAAAGTTTTTTTTTTAAATGGCAATTTACATTGCATTTAAATTTTTGAATATCGTAGTTAATAGGAAAGCAAGAAGCCATATGAGAATTCGACCAACGACAGGGGAGAGAGAAGGAACTATTAGAATAGGACTTACGGTTGCATCTAGCGATTTCAAAAGGAAAATGATAAGCTGCCAATCTAGTACCTCGCTTAAAACAACGAACTCAAGGTAGCAAAGAGCAAGGCTGGTCAGAAAGATTTCTATGAAAATATTTATAGAAAAGGTACAAGGAATCTCCATTTTGATGTTTGAAAAGGAAATGAAATGGAAAGACCACGTCAAGAAACACGAGATATATAACAGAATCTCCAGATCAGATGTGGTAACAATATTCAATGCATAAATGAATGGTAGACTGGTAACGGTTGCAATATTTTGACTATGCAAAACCAAAAAAAACATAATTATCAATGTTTAAGTACTGACTGAAAATTGTTTAAAATATGGCGCCGTTAGACATTGCTTATTTTAAATAAAGTTTTCTCGTCAAGATATCTAGTCTTAGGAAGTACTTTTTGTTTTTAAACTAATGTCTTTTTTCATAATTTGTTAAGTGTATACAACGGCTTTCTCAGCTTCAAATAAATGAATCGTCTGGGCCTTAAAGAAGGCAAACCTTGATCGGAACATATCAGAATCAGAAACCAACAGCTTTACAAAATGAGAAAATGCACATCACTTGAAGACTTCCAGTAACTGCAAAAACTAAAATGATAGCACATGTCACTTGAAAGGAAAATATCGAAATTATTTGAATATAATTTATTAATACTATTATAATATATTTAAACATTCACGACTTTGGCATTGAACGTTCAGTTTATTTTAATATTTTAATTTTTAGCTTATATTATTATTATTATTATCATTATTATCATATTTCAATTTCTGCTATGGTCACACTACCTACCAAGTCTGCATGAAGACCTAAGGTAGGTAGTGGTGTGTTGTTATGGCTGCATTTCTTGATTTGTTTTTCTAACTTCTATAACATAACCAGCGTTACATGGACAAAGTTCTTCTTAGTCTGTGGGCTGTACTTATCAAGACAATTTTCTGTATTTCCCGTAAGCTGGGATTCCCAGGGATTTTTTAAATGTGCTATTGTGTTCCTTTTTAATCATTCCAAGCGCACCTAATCTAATTAGTACTATTCTTGTTTTCAATTTCCACATTTTTAATTTCGATTTCCAGGTCTTTATACTTCGATAATTTCTCAAATTCCTTGGTTGCTATGTTGTTATTATTATTATTATTATTATTATTATTATTATTATTATTATTATTTCCTTTGATATCTGGCGTTTACACATTTCTTTCCGGGTCCCGCCCAGGGACCTAAGGTTAGAAATGGCATCATGACACTTTCCACTGCAAAAAAAAATAAAAAAATAATTACATAGATAAAGCCCTTCGTAAAGTGTGGGCTGTACTTGTCAGAACAATTTTTTGTATCTCTTTGAGGCATGGACTTCCAGAGATCCCTTCAATCAGCCTACTGGAATCTTTTCCAACCAGTCCAAGGGCTCCAACTACAACAGGAATTGTTGATGTTCCCATGTGCCACATTTTTGAGATTTCTATTTCAAGGTCCTTGTATTTTGACAGTTTTTCGAATATCTTCAAAGATACATTGCAGTCTGCAGGGACTGCCATATCAATAAGGAGGCACTTATTTTGTTTGTGGTCTTTAATAACAATGTCTGGGCGGTTGGCTTTGGTTGTTCTGTCAGTGTGTATTGTGTAGTCCCATAGAATTGTAACAGGTCCTATCTCCGTAACCGGGTCAGGTTATTATTATTATTATTATTATTATTATTATTATTATTATTATTTCCTTTAACTTCTGGTGTGTACTCATTTCTTACCGGGTCCCAACAAGAGACCTAAGGTCAGAAATGGCATCATGACATTTTACACTGAGCAATTAAAAATAAATAAATAATTAAAAATCACACCTATTTTACATTGATAAAGCCCTTCGTAAGCTGTGGGTTATACTTGGGAAAATATTTTTTTTGTATTTCTATAGACATGGGCCTCCAGGAAATCCTTCAGTCGGTCCATTGGAATGTTTTCCAACCAATCCGCGGGTCGAACTACAACTGGAATTGTGCCACATTCTTGAAATTTCGATTTCAAGGTCCGTGTATTTTGATAGTGTTTTGAAGACCTTCAAAGATACATTGCAGTCTGCAGGGACTGCCATGTCAATAAAGAATCACATTTTGTCTTTGTAGTCTCTAAACACGATGTCTGGGTGATTAGCTTTGATTCTTCTGTCTGCGTGTATTGTAAAGTCCTATAAAATTGTTACAGGACCTATCTCCGTAATTATTATTATTATTATTATTATTATTATTATTATTATTATTATTATATGCATGTTTCATTAAAAAGGACAAGGAATATGTGAGCTTTTTATCTCATTATTCTTGTGCCCTTACAAGATTTCTTTTCGGAGGAGTAAGTGTGTGAAGAAATTGTCTATAGCATAAGGGGATCGAAAACGCTTTTGTCAACTACTTGAGCCTTTTTCATGTGTTGAGATGGTCACTTTCCGTGCTAACAACTATTGATATTTTATTTTCTATCGTAGGTCGCGTGAGAGGTACTTCAACGTAGTGAAAAGGTTAACAAGCATTTCTTGCTACATCAGTTACGACTGAGTAGTGAGTTCGATTTTCACCGGGTACCCGATACGTCTGACTTTGTCCCACATCTAAACAATGTTGCATGAAAAGTGTCATTCTGAAACTGTTTTTTATGAAAACTTGAAAAGAACATTGAATAAAAACTCCCAAGATATTCTTTATTTGTCATTTTTAATGAAATATAACAAAAGAAAGATTGCTAACCTAGTATACAATATATGTTTGTTTGTGTGTGTGTGTGTGTGTGTGTGTGTGTGTGTGTGTGTGTGTGTGCGTATAAACACACTCCTTTTATCTATGCATGTGAACAGTTTTTCTATGTGCCGTGCATGTGAACTTTGGCGATCATGGCTCTCCACAACTTCCTGCCCTTTGTATCTCTCAGTAAATTTCATCATCCCTCCCAAACCAAGCTCGGCCATCCATTCCCTCAAGCTCAACAGGTAGGTTATATGTTATTATGTTCCTCTTCGATCTGTCCTGTGAGTATTACATTTTCCAAACCTTCTTTCCTCATTATTTATCCTAGAAATTTCAACTGTCTTTCCCTGATGCTAAGTATAAGTGTCCGTTTGGTTTCCATTCTCACTAGTTGACAATTACTTCCTTAATTAATGGCATGTTTCTTGGATGTGGCCAGATTTGGCTAAAGCTTTTATTCATAGAACTCACGCCAAGGAACGAACTCACTGTTCTTATGCGTTGTGCGCATGCGTGTCGCTGACATTAACCACTGTTCAACTTCCTGTGTTTTTACTGTCATTGAACATCCGCAATTATTTGTCGTTGTTACCAAAGCCCGCATGCGCGCGCATACACTTGCAAATGTTGTATATGTATATATATCGACAATTACTGATACAACCTTAAACACATCTAGTCTCTTGTACGCAAGCGCAAACAATCACAAACGAGACAAAAATATCCATAGAAAAATACAGGGAAAAAAAAACGCATACACACGGTGAAGATGTTACATACGCAAATTTTTGTCCGATCGCACGAATATATTTTTGCACTTGGAAAATAACTTATTTTTTAAACTTTGATTTTTTTTTTTTTTTTCAGTTGCTCATTATTTCTGCGATCTTCCATATTAATGAGTCGATTCCGGAAGACACTGGGGATAGAATAAGATTCGCACTTACACCTTCACCACTTGTTGTTCCCTTGGAGACCGTTGTCCTGGTGGCGACCTGTCTGCCGATGGGTGTAGCTTGTGCTTTAGTTTCGTCGTTGGATAAACTAAAAAAAAAAAGAAAGAGAGAGAAGCAAAGAGAGAAATGAAAACGAAAGAAACGTAAAAGAATAATGGCTCTCCTCCAGTACGCATCCCACCCAATCTATCGTTTTTATCCAGTTTTCTTTCTGTACATCTGTCAATCAATAGGATGTGCGGAAGTTGTAATGCGTAGCGACTCGAAATGGGAAACCGGAGAGTGAAGTTCGAATTCCAGTCGAGTATTTTACATTTACTTACCTTTGGGAATGGTATAAATCGACATTTTTTCCCTCAGTTAAAGGTTAAATATTAAGTACTATATCTAAGAAAAACATTGCTATCACCAAAGTACTCTTAGTGCATTCTTCAGTCGCTAAAAGAAGAATTATTCTTGCAATCCAAAATATGTTTCCGTTTTAAATCAACCGCAAACGATAGATAAAAGGCAAAAAAAGCTAATCAGTCTATAATTTCAGATGTATATCCATTTATCTATCAAAGACACTCATAAATATATAGGACATGAAGGATCGTGGCTCTCCACATCTACTTGTATTTTTTTTTTGTTCATGCTTAGAATAATTCTGACATCTATAGTGCGGTGCTGCTAGAGATCCTTAATAAAATCCAAAAATCAGCAATATTATTGGTTCTGATCTGGCAGTTCGGCTTCATTCACTTTCCCTCTGCTATAAAGTTGCCTCCCTGTGTCTTTTCTATAAATATTTTCATGGTAATTATTCGAATGAACTCTTCGCTTTTGATTTCTCTCCCCATTTTTCTTGGTTTAATTCCCCATGCCCTCCCTCCTCAGGTGGTCAATGATGACAGTTCTCTGGTGAATTCGGGTCGTCTTTCGATTCGGTTGTGTTTTTGTTGTTGTATCTGAATGAGTGCGTGTCTGTGTGAGTTCTTGGGATGAATGAATGTTTTATATTATTAGAGTCCCACATTTCGTCCAGTAAATTGCCACACTTAGGGATTGTGTGTGTGCGTATGAGGGGGTATCTGCCACACTTAGGATTGTGGGTTATTTTATTTCTAACATTAATTTGTTTAACTTCTTGTATATAGTTTTACTAGCAGCATGGCCCGGCGTTGCCCGTGCTTGATTCAAAAATCGTACGGCTCATGCAGCAATCGCTATCACTTGACTTAAAATATTTTTGCCCTTCCTTGCCTTTAAAGGAGTGCCCTTTGCCGTGAAGATGTTGCTACATGCCTAAGTTCTTGCCTATCTCATACTGCGATTTTTTCTAAGCTCTATGCTAAACATTAAATCTGTTACGAAAAAAGAACTAAACAAAATGAACACAAAACTATCAGCTTTAAAAAAGGACTCGTAACTGCAAAAACCGAATGAAAAAAAAAGTTAACAGCAAACACTTTTTCACACTCAACCCAGTTATGCGGAATCAGAATCAACGTTGAGTTTAAGCAAGCGAATGAGCCAACTGGAGTAAAGTGCCTTGCAGATTTAAATTTTTCCCACTTGTGACGAATGCAGCTTTCGATTTTTTTTGCATGCTAGCATGCTAGTTAACATTCGTGTCAGTCAGCTGTTGGCTCTCACGCTGGCCAATAGAATCTTCCTGCCTATTCGTGGCAGCCAGCTATAGGCTCTCAATCTGGCCAGTAGAAAATGGCCGGAAACTACATGAAAACTGCCGTAGATGCATGAAAAAATCGATTATTTCACTATCGATGGGAGTTGGGAAATGCAAAGTCGGTCTTGGCCTTTTCACTAACTTGGAGCATGTGCATGTAAATTTTGGTGCAAATCCGTCGAAAATTGCGACCGTGCATTCGATACACACACACACACACACATACTCACACACACACACACACACACACACACACCCAGCCTTTTATAGATAGAGATTCATTCTTGTAAATATTAATTGGGGTTTAGATTTTTAAATTGTTACTTTATTCTCCCTACCACAGACAATGATTTGTACATAAGGGAACTAGTTAGGACTTTCATAGAGACAATGAGGTATTATGGTGAATGTAGTAAGAAAGGTAAATAAGGATGCGTTATTGTGCTATAAGGAATATTGTTGTATGTTTGGGTCAGTGTTTGTGACTAGCTAAGTTAAACGTTAAGACAGAAGACCTTCCCCCCAAAACCCCCATTTTGACCTTCTGTTTTCGCTATGGTACCTACACTCTATGGATTTAAGCGCAGTACTAAACTGGTGACGTGGTCTCTTCAATTTACAGTGGAATTGGCTAGATGTAACCGTAAGTTCTATGCTAGCAGTTTCTTCTCTCGCATTTCTGCAGTGTCAATCGCTATCTCCTCTCCTCCTGATTACTATTTTCTCTTTCTGCTCATCATTATTGTTTTTGTTCCTAATTCTTCCACCTCCGGTAACCATCTTGCGTTTTAGTGGCTTTACTGCCTTGCTTGGGGTGATACCGATTGAAAAAGACTTTGATCTTTAAAAAAATTAAATGCAATGCCAATCGATATCTACTGTCCTCCTGATTGCTCTTCTACTGTTCTCGCTCCTTAGTAACGTTTCTGTTTTCAAATTCTTTCACACCCATTAACCCCTTGTGTCTTAGTGACTTTATTGCCTTGTTGGGCGTGAAGTCGATTAAAAAAAACATTATTTACTTTCGGAACCACTATTTGTTAGCGGAATCATTGGGTCGTATATTTATGCATCCATTTTCGTAATAGGCTTCGTTGTTTGATTGTTAATCTTTCCAGGGTTGAAATTGCCAAAGACTTAAGTTGTTAAATCTGAAAGAAAAAGACAAAAATCATTAGACGGTTAAAGTTAATTCACATTTAAAATCGGTCCAAGTTATTGGAACACACTATATAAAGAAGAAACGGGTCGTTCCCTTAAGATAAGACAGCAGTGACACCGTTAAGCCGTAACAGGACGGAAGTAGAAAAGCAGGTGTTATGCATATGGCAATAAAGATGAGGACAACGGTCCGAATAATGTAAATAGTATAAATAGCTACAATACCTCATCTCAGAAATATAGACAGATCCTGAAGAAGGCCAGAGCGTACAACGGCCGAAACGTCGTGAATATAACACTAAAGATGAGGACAACGATCCGAATAATGTAAATAGTATAAATTGCTACAATACCTCATCTCAGAAAAATAGACAGATCCTGAAGAAGGCCAGTGCATACAACGGCCGAAAGGTTACTAAAGATGAGGACAACGGTCCGAATAATGTAAATAGTATAAATTGCTACAATGACTCATCTCAGAAATATAGACAAATCCTGAAGAAGGCCGGAGCGTACACCACTCGAAACGTCTTGAATATGACACTAAAGATGAGGGCAACGTACCGAAAAATGTAAATAGTATAAATAGCTACAATACCTGATCTCAGAAATATAGACAGACCCTGAAGAAGGCCACAGCGTACAACGACCGAAACGTCGTGAATATAACACTAAAGATGAGGACAACGGTCCGAATAATGTAAATAGTATAAATTGCTACAGTACTTCATCTCTAAAAAATAGACAGATCCTGAAGAAGGTCGGATGGCACAACGATCGAAACGTCGTGAATATGGCAATAAATATTAAGGACAACAGTTCGAACAATATAAATAGTGTAAATGGTTCCAATGGCTCATCTCAGAAATATAGATAGATCCTAAAGAAGGCCTGAGCGTACAACGGCTGAAATATCTAGAATATGACAATAAAGATGAGGACAACAACCCGAATAATGTAAATAGAGTGAATAGTCATCTTGTAATGCTTCATTTGAAGAATACGAGAGAAAAGTCCCGGGATTATCGACTCGGCCGATGAAGTTTGTTGATTGATTATTGATTATGACTTCCATTCAATCACCCACATAACGTAAATGTTTTTTAGGGTTTTTTTGCTCACTTTAGTCTCATTTTTCCTGTTTGTTTATCTTTGCTGGTTTTTTGCTTGGCATTAGGCAATTTCTGAGCGTTTTATCACAAACTCTACATTCCTGTTTCAACCCTTTTACTTTTACCTATTTTTTAGGCATCTGACTTTTCTGTCCTGATGCTCCGATGCCCTTCGTGATCCACCAATAATATTTTCTTTTACTAACCATTCCATTTCTTTTATATTTGCACCAAATATTTGACTTGCAAAAACCAAAGCCTTTCGCCACTCTCCACGATGGTTTGCCTTCTCGATTGAATCGTACGATCCTTTCCATTGTTTCAAATGATAGATCTTTTCTTAGAGTTTCCATTCAATCATTGTTGTAACCTAGGGAGGGTCATTGAACTGAATAATCAAACAAAGGTTGGTAATGAACGATAATACTTAGGACAAGAACAACACATATAAGATTCGCCAGCGGCGCGTAGAAGTAGTAGTCAAGTGCTAGAAGTGAGTCAAGTGAATTCCACAATGAATCTCCAAGTGCAGGATATCTACCAACTGCCCCATGCGGTCAAATGTAGCAAAAGGCCGAATTTAATGTACGGTATTCGAGCCCGTAGGCTCGGCCAAAACTTCCCCATATACCCCGTAGAAAACGGGGTTGGGTAGCTGTTTCCTGAGACGAGACTCTGTCCTTCGACATATCCTCATCTGGTGAGCCTCTCTGCCCGGAAGCAGAGAGTTTGAACTGCACAGCTGGAGACGAATTTCCAACTCTAGGATATCTACCAAGAGCCCCACGCGGTCAGATGTGGCACAAGCCCGAATTTAAGGTGGGGTATCTGAGCCCGTAGGCTCGGCTAAAACTTCCCCGTAGACCCTGTATAAAACTTGGTCGGGTAGTTGTTTCCCAAGACGAGACTCTGCCCTTCGTCAGAGCCTCGTCTGCGGATCCTCTCTGCTGAAATGGGTTTATACATTTGTGGTGACACTGCGCACAATAAAAGACGATATAATCTAAACTTAAAAATAGAAGAACAGGGAGAGAGAGAGAGAGAAAGAGAGAGAGAGAAAATAAAAGAAAAAAGGGGGAAGATGGGTACGGCCAACTAAAACCGAAGGGCATTTATAAAAGAGCCGCTGTGCAAACAAAGAAAATTTAACAAAAGTAATATCAACTACAGGTTACAGATTTAATATAAACATAAAAAATAACGAATATTTAATCTAGCAAGGACTTACTTACAAGGAATATTAGTGTTTAAGCCTTTTTATTATATTCTTACTCTGTCCTGGACCCTGAGTTCTACCTGGATTCTATCCTCTTTGAATTATATATATATATATATATATATATATATGTGTGTGTGTGTGTGTGTGTGTGTGTGTGTGTGTGTGTGTGTGTGTGTGTGTGTGTGTGTGTGTGTGTGTGTGTGTTTTCTGCGCCTTTTCTATAAATACTTCCATGGTAATTGTTAAGATGAGTTATTCGTTATGACACCTAGACTGTGAATTTGGGTGAAGTATTAGACTGGCGTCGAAATCTCGTCAATTTCCAGTTGAGCCAGCTAGATATTGCCGTGAGTTCTATTTTATCAGTTTTTTGCGCACTTCTTGCTTGTAGAACTCCCTTCCTGCTCGATGCTTTCCAGTCAACTTTAATCCGTAAAAATTTAAATGCAATGCCAATCGCTATCTACTATCCATCTGATTACTCATTCTTCTTCCCGCTCATTATTAATGTTTCTGTTCTTATTTTTTCCCCACTTCCTTTAACTCCCTTGCGTCTTAGTGGCTTTGCTGCATTGCTTGGGGTGATACCGATTGAAAAAGACAAAAAGAAGAATAGCTGGGAGAAAATCTTTAAAAAAGCTAGAAATATTTAACTGGAATTTTGACAAAATGTCTACACATTTTGTCGAAGTTCCAGTTAAATGAAGAGACTGAGATAGATAGATAGATAGAGAGAGAGAGAGAGAGAGAGAGGAACAGACTGACATCAGATAGTGTTGTGGTAGGATCCACCTAATTTGCATAGTGGAGTACCGACTATATAAATATGGTTGGTACCGGGAAGAGGGCGGAACGAATCAAGAGATTCAACTAGAGACTCGGCCCGACTGCGACTTAGTCAACACATTCTCCAGGAACGGTCTTCCCAGGAATATACAAAAGACTATATGTAAATATTGTGTACACTTTCTTGTTTCAATACATTTTGTTCTAAGTACATTTTGTGTTGCATTATTATTCCATGCATTAGTCAAGTTTCAACAGATAGATAGATAGATAGATAGATAGATAGATAGATAGGAACAGACTGACATTAGATAGATAGATAGATAGATAGATAGATAGATAGATAGATAGATAGGAACAGACTTACATCAGATAGATAGATAGATAGATATGAAGAGAGTGAGATAGATAGATAGATAGATAGATAGATAGATAGATAGATATGAAGAGAGTGAGATAGATAGATAGATAGATAGATAGATAGATAGATAGATAGATAGATAGATAGATAGATAGATAGATAGATAGGAACAGACTTACATCAGATAGATAGATAGATAGATAGATAGATAGATAGATAGATAGATAGATAGATAGATAGATAGATATGAAGAGAGTGAGATAAATAGATAGATAGATAGGAACAGACTGACATCAGATAGATAGATAGATAAATAGATAGGAACAGACTGACATTAGATAGATAGATAGATAGATAGATAGATAGATAGATAGATAGATAGATAGATAGATAGATAGATAGATATGAAGAGAGTGATATAGATAGATAGATAGATAGATAGATAGATAGATAGATAGATATGAAGAGAGTGAGATAGATAGATAGATAGATAGATAGATAGATAGATAGATAGATAGATAGATAGATAGATAGATAGATATGAAGAGAGTGAGATAGATAGATAGATAGATAGATAGATAGATAGGAACAGACTTACATCAGATAGATAGATAGATAGATAGATAGATAGATAGATAGATAGATAGATAGGAACAGACTTACATCAGATAGATAGATAGATAGATAGATAGATAGATAGATAGATAGATAGATAGATATATAGATAGATAGATAGATAGATAGATAGATAGATAGAAACAGACTGACATCAGATAGATAGATAGATAGATAGATAGATAGATAGATAGATAGATAGATAGATAGATAGATAGATAGATATGAGGAGAGTGAGATAGATAGATAGATAGATAGATAGATAGATAGATAGATAGATAGATAGATAGATAGATAGATACTCTTACAAAAACATGTCGTAGATGTTCTGATATAAGATGCACTGGCAAAGAAAAAATACACATTGTTCAGATTTCATTTTAAATTACGAAGTTAGACAGTTATGAATTTGGTTGCAAATATCTACTTCCACCTCCACGGCTGGGAGGTTCACGGATAGTACGCACCGTCCCTAAGAACGATGGACACCCTCATTACTTGCAATTTTAAAAAACAATAAAGATTATTTATTTTATTTTATTATTATTGCTTTAATGGGTGTAAGAGTTTATAGCGATCAGCATTTCGATTCAAATATATCTTCCCTGAAACATCTAACGACACTATATAAATTTACTGAAAATCTTTTAATAGGTTCATCATACTTTGGTCGCCATTTTTTTTAATCTTTGGTCCCACAGATATTTTCTTTTCGTATCGTTCGTGTGGATTTATTATTTAGGCTTTTATCATTTATCTTACGCCAGTCAAAATGAAGAAAAAATGATTCTTTATCGTCGGAAGGCTAAATTCCGACATTATTGCTGAAAATCTCGTCTCATGGAAGATTTCAGGGTAAGATTTCAAGGAAAAAAAGTCACGTGATGTTTTTTTGTTTTTTTTCGTTTTAGTTTGTGTTTCATTTTTTTTCATTTTCTTTTTTTTTCTTTTCTTTTGGCCGATTACATTTAGAAAAAGTTTTTTCTTTATCGCTTTCTTTCTTTCGCCTTTGAATACATAAGCAGTTTTTTTTCCTCTTTCTATATTAACTTTCTTTCTAATATTTAATTCTTTCTTGTGTAGCTGTTATTGAATTTTTTCATCAGTTCAGATCATTTTATTTCTTTTTTCTTTTTCCTCTCTCTCTCTCTCTCTCTCTCTCTCTCTCTCTCTCTCTCTCTCTCTCTCTCTCTCTCTCTCTCTCTCTCTCTCTCTCTCTCTCTTGTTTATTTGCATTATTTTTCAACATTTACAAAAAATCCTTTCTTTTTTCCCATGGCTGAATTTCGCTTTCTTTTCCCCACTTTTGTCTGCTTTTTGTTCTTCATTTCTTCACAGATATTTTTTTCCTTTCTTATATCGTTTTTTTCTTTCTCGCTTTTCGTCATGTTTCAGTCCAGCCGAATAAAGTGAATTTTTATTTCTTCTTTCTCATTTTCTTTCATTATTTTCTTTCTTTCTTTCTTTCTTTCTTTCTTTCTTTTTTCTTTCTTTCTTTCCTTCTTTCTTTCTTTGCAATTTCCCTCTACCAGTGACTTTTTCTTTCTTTCCTTCTTTTTCCTTTCATTCTTTCTTTCCTTCTTTTTCCTTTCATTCTTTCTTTCTTTCTTTCTTTATATCTATTTTTCTTTCTTTGAAATTTCCCTCTACCAGTGACTTTTCCTTCCTTCCTTCCTTCCTTCCTTCCTTCCTTCCTTCCTTCCTTCCTTCCTTTCATTCATTATTTCTTTATTTCTTTCTTTCTTTCTTTCTTTCATTCATTCTTTCTTTCTTTCTTTCTTTGTGTCTATTCTTTCTTTTTTTGCAATTTCCCTCTACCAATGACTTTTCCTTCCTTCCTTCCTTCCTTTTTTTGTTTCTTTGCATCTATTCTTTCTTTTTTTGGCAATTTCCCTCTACCAGTGACTTTTTCTTTTTTCCGTTCTTTTTCCTTCCTTCCTTTCTTCCTTCCTTCCTTCCTTCCTTCAAACAAAGTATTTTATTTTCGATTTTCTTTCATTCTTTTCTTCTGTTTATATTTCATTAATTTTTCTTTCCTTCATCTTATTTGCTTTCTTTTCCTTTTCGTTGTCTTTATCATTTTCTATCTTTTTTTTCTTTTCCTTTATTCCTGTTTTTCTTTTTCCTCTCTCATTTTTTTCATTTTCATTTCATTCATTTTCTTTATTTTTCTTTCTTTTCACTTTTCTTTTTATTTCGCATTTCGTTCGATTTCCGTTTTTTTTTTTTCACCTTTCTTTATCTTTTCTTTTCTTTTTCGTTTTTTCTTTTACTTTTCTTCTTCATTCTTTTTGCTTTTTTCTTTTTCTTCTGCTTTTATCGTTTTCTTCATTTTCCTTTTATTTCTTTTTGCTTTTTCTTTTTCTTACTGTTCATCCTTCTTTTTCGTTCACCCTTTCTTTTTCGTTTTCATTTTTCTCTATGCTTCTCTCCAATCCATTTTCCTTATCCGATTTTCCTTCAACTTCATCCTCGTATTCTCTTTCTCCTTCTTGCTACCTTTTCTCTTTCTTTCCTTTTTCGATTTCTATCTTGTTTTTTCTCGTTTAAACTCTAAGCCTCAAGAGTCCCTATTTACTGAGAATAAATATCAAACTAGAAAACCCAATCACTCAAAAACCCCTCAGAGAATCTTCCGTACCTTCTTTGAGTTTTTCTTATTTTCATTTATTCCTCTCAAAAATTCGATATTTTTTTATTCTTTATTCTATATTTCTTTTTATCCTGGATGACAATTTTTTTTTTTTTTGAAATCGTCCAAATAAAACGCAACAAAACTAACACAAATAACAAACAATGATTCGCCCTGTCAGGTCGTTGTTTATTTTATTTCTCAGGCCACAGCTCGACCGGTCCAATCGCTATAAACTCAAACGGTAAAGCCCCATCACTATGACTCTCACCCACCATCGCTTACCGACGGGATTTCCAAAGCCTTACCAGATGACAAGCGGATGATATAAATTTCCACTTTATCTACTGCGGCCAAATTATTCGATGGACATTGTAATTCATGAAAATTTTGTTAGCGTTATTACTTTAGGCTTCTATTTTCATCATGTTCTTTTATTTTAACGCTTCTTTCATTTATTTTCATCATTCCTCTCCTGTTTCTTTCCTCCCTTATTTATTTTGTTACTTTCCTTCTTCCTTCTCACCGTCCTGGGTAAGACGATAAACTACATCCAACAGCAAGGCAACTGATCAGGGGGTTTTGAGGAGAGTGGAACCACCTCTTAATTGTGTTCCCAGGTCCACCCTGACCCGGGGTGGTAGCACCTGTTAGGGTCCCAGCTATGGGCAAATAGTTAACACCCAAACTTGAGTAAAAATAGGTTTTAATACCAGAAATACTTTGTAATAAAAAAAATTATTACTAGCAATGATTTTTGAAGGAAAAATTATTATCAGCAATACTTTAAAAAAAATACCAGCAATATAAACAGTTATACATTCTTTGAAAACAATATGACCAGCTATAGGTTTATTCAAGGAAAAATATTGCTAGAAATAGATTTTTGAAAATTAACATTACCAGCAATAACAATTTTGTCGGCATTAAATAACCCATTGAGGTTGATATGCCGTAAAACAAAATAAGCCAAACCAATCTAAACCAAAGAATACATATTCTATTCATACAAATCTATCCTAAACATGTCGGCATTAAATAACCCATTGGGGTTGATATGCTGTAAAACAAAATAAACCAATCAAATCTCAACCAAAGAATACATATTCTATTCATAAGAATCTATCCTAAAAATGTTGTCGGCATTAAATAACCCATTCAGGTTGATATGCCGTAAAACAAAATAAACCAAACCAATCTCAACCAAAGAATACATATTCTATTCATACGAATCTATCCTAAAAATGTTGTCGGCATTAAATAAGCCATTGAGGTTGATATGCCGTAAACCAAAACAAAGCAAACCAATCTTCCTTCTCAATTTCTCTACATTATTCTTTGATTCTCACTTTCTTTTCTTTCTTTTCTCCTTCTTTCTTCTGTTCCTTTCTGTTTTCTTTCTTTTCTCTTTCTTTTTCTTTTCTCACATCCTTTTCCTCTTTTTCTTCGTTTTAATTTCTGTTTTCTTTCCGATTTTATTTCTCCCTCATTATTAGCTTCTCTAAGTAATTACATTTTGTGTTGCTCTATTTTCCTTTTCTTTCTTTTCCTTTCTTTCTCTTTTTTCTTCTTTATTCTAACTTCATCCTTTACTTTTTCACATCTCCCTCTTTTTTCTTTCTTCCTCTTTTCCTTTCTCTCTTCACTCCTTAGTGTTTTTTCATTTTTTTCTTTATGTCTACTTTATTCTTTTTTTCTTTTTTCTTTTTTCTTTTCTTTTCTTTCTTTTTCACCCGTTTCTTCATTTTTATTTTTCCCTTTTTATTTTTCAAACGATTTTTTCATTTTTTTCTTTTTCTTTTTCTTCTTTTGTCTTTCTTTTCTTTCTCTTTCATTTTGATCTTTCATGGTTTTCTTTCAATTTCTTTTTCTTCCTCACTTTCTTTTCTTTTTAAAAAGAAAATCTTTTTTCTTTCATTTCGCTTTTTGTGGGCCGCAATTTTTCTTGTGTAACAAGATCTTATTTCTAATCTTTCTCTTGTATTTTTACTCATTGCCACTTTCTTTCGGTCTACGATTGCCCCCTCTCAGTGGGACGGAAATAAGTTGATTCTTCTGTAGGGGAGGAACCAGCCCCCTAGCACCCAACCCCCGCTGAAAAGGAACCACCTACATTGTGGATGATTACATATTAGGACTGGACGACCTATGACAACATTTTCCAGTCCTTTTTTTTTAATTAAGCTATTTTCTTTGTTTCTTGCCTTCAGCACATTTCCTTCTCTTTTCTTGAATTATTTCACCGAAAGGAAGGTAATAAAGCCACTAAGACGTAAGTGGTTACTAAGTGTTAGAAAACATGAGAAAAAACTACTATTAATGAGAGAACAATTATTGAACAAGTATTAAGAAGACAATAGATAACGATTGATATTGCATTTCAATTTGTTTTCTAATCATTTCACCCCATGCAAGGCAGTAAAGCCACTAAGACACAAGGGGTTACTGAGTGTGAAAGAATAAGAAAAAAAGAGAAACATTATTAAGGAACGAGAACAATAGAAGAGTAATCAAGAAGACAGTAGATAACGATTGACATTGCATTTAAATTTGTTTTCTAATCATTTCACCTCATGCAAGGCAGTAAAGCCACTAAGACACAAGGGGTTACTGAGTGTGAAAGAATAAGAAAAAAAGAGAAACATTATTAAGGAACGAGAACAATAGAAGAGTAATCAAGAAGACAGTAGATAACGATTGACATTGCATTTAAATTTGTTTTCTAATCATTTCACCTCATGCAAGGCAGTAAAGCCACTAAGACACAAGGGGTTACTGAGTGTGAAAGAATAAGAAAAAAGAGAAACATTATTACGGAGCGAGAACAATAGAAGAGTAATCAGGGAGACATTAGATATCGATTGACATTGCATTTAAATTTTTGAAAATCAGTCTTGACTGGGAAACAAGAAGCCGGAAGAATTTTCCACAAGTGCGATAGAAACATAGAACTTACGGTTACATCTAGCCATTTCATCTGTAAAAGGATGGAACCTTTCCGCCAATCTAGTACTGCGCTTAAATTCATAAAGTCGGGGTACCATAGAGGAAAGTACTTCAGAAGAATTACCTAGAAAAGGCACGGCTGTGGGAAAGAGACTAAAGCCGAAATGCCAGGTCAGGACAAATAAAATTGCACGTCCTTTAGATTTGATCAAGGATCTCTAAATATATAGCAGAAGCAACAGACCCTATGCAGCAACAATATTTAAGGCCTGGTCATATAGTAGATTTATAAACACGTCAGATACAAGGTGCAAGTGCTATTTGAGGACATTTTTAGGATGTTTAATAAACAGCAATATCTTAGCAAACAATGTATATATTTAATTCAAATTGACACAAAAATCCTTCATGATACTTCTTTATCTAATTATTCTATGAAACCACCTTTGGCTTCAATGACTGCTTCTATTCGGGATCGAAGCCGTCCACAAGCTGCAATTAAGTGGTTCTTATTCATTTTGGACATCATCTGCAGAAAAACTTTCATTTCACTATTTGAGAAGAAAGACTGAATCAGTTCAAAGATTTGCCGAGAGACACTGTAACCTTTCAATTTGTCAAGACCTGTATATCAAATGCTGTCGAAAGCTTTCGTGGTGCCCAATGCTAGAGTACGATCTTCATCGTTCTTATCTCGACATGTCTCGAGAAATGACCGCCACTTCAGCAGCCTGGTTTCTTGTGTGGATACATCGGTTTAAAAAAAAAGAACAAAAATCATAATAAATAAAGAAAAAAGTCACCTGTGGCCATAACGCAATGACGAATGAATTAACGAATCAAAATCTGTGATCAAGGTGTTTTCTAGGGTACACTCAGCAAGCACTAACACATCAGTTTCTTCCTATCTTGCATTAAAGTTGTGTTGTAACCTAGGGAAGGTTACTGAATAAAATAATCAAACGAAGGTTGGTAAGGAACGATAATACTTAGGACAAGAACAACGCATATAAGATTCGCCAGCGGCGCGTAGATGATGTAGTCAAGTGCTAGAAGTGAGTCAAGTGAATTCCACAATGAATCTCCAGCTGCAGGATATCTACCAACCACTCCACGTGGTCAGATGTGACACAAGGTCAATTTTAATGTGGGGTACACGAGCCCGTAGGCTCGGAAAAAAGTCTCCGTAGACCCCGTATAAACCGGGGTCAAGTAGCTTTCCCGAGTCCAGATTCTGCCCTTTGACATAGTCTCCTTTGGGGATCCTCTCTGCCCGGTGGCAGAGTTTGACGAGCACAGCTGGAAACGAATCTTCAACTGCAGGATAGTATCAACCCCCCCTACATGATCAGATGTGGCACAAGGCCGAATTATAATGTGGGGTATCCAAGCCCGTAGGCTCGGCCAAAAATTCCCCGTAGACCCCGTATAAAAAGGGGGCGGGTAGCTGTTTCCCGAGACAAGACTCTATGCTTCGACATTGGCTTGTCTGAGGGTCCTCTCTGCCCAGAGTCAGAGAGTTTAACAAGCACAGTTGGAGACGAATCTTCAACTGCAGGATATCTACCAACCGCTCCATGCGGTTAGATGTTAAACAAGGCCGAATTTAATGTGGGGTATCCGAGCCCATAGGCTCGGCCAAAAATCCCCGTCGGCCCCGTATAAAACGGGATCGGGTAACTGTTTTCCGAGAAGAGACTTTGCCCTTTGACATAGCCTCGTCTGGGGATCCTCTTTACCCGGAGGCACAAGAGCTGGACCAGTACAGCTGGAGACGAATCTTCGACTGCAGACCAACATACAGTATTTACTATTGTATTTATGTGAATGGAGACATAACCATTATCGTCCGTAGGTATGCTAAAACAAGTTGTTATAAGAAAAGTACTCTTACATGCACTATACAAACACACAAGGCCACGCTGAAAAGTAACTTTTTCTGCCTGCCGTAAACCTTCTTGGCCGCACGTATTCCATTGACATGAAGTGGAGTGACTATATCGAGTCAATTGCTGCGTGTAATGCAACGAAAGTTAGTTCACTGTGTAGTACCAGAAAATATTTCTCGTCAGAATTCGTCTTTTGCATTTATAAATCTACCATTCGTCCTTGCCTCGAATACGGCTGTTCTGGTGCTCCTGTCGTACATCTCGAGATTCTTAACAAAGTCCAAAGAAGGATCTGCAATATAATAGATCCTGACCTGGCATCTCGACTTCAGTCAATTTCTCACCGACGTGAAGTGGCTTCCCTCTGTCTTTTCTACAAATATTTTCATGGGAAATAGCCGACTTCATTCAAATTATTTTTGTTTTTGTTTCCATCAGTTTTATTCTTAGGTATTCCACACTGTGATAATAGAAGATCTGCCAGGAATCGTGAGGTGTTGTAAGAGTCTCAGCGCAAATTTATTGTCGATGATCTTGCAATCAAGGCACTATCTATACGTCCGTGTATTGAATACAAAATCCAAAGAAGGATCTGTAATATAATCGATCCTGACCGTGCATCTAGACTTCAGTCACATTTTCATCGACCTGACGTGGCTTTCCTCTGTCTTTTCTACAAATATATTCTAGGCTACTGTTCTGATGAGCATTTTTTTCATGGTGCCCCGACTCTATGAATTTAATCGTGTTACTAGATTGACATGCAGGTCCCACTCTTTTACTGTTGAAATAGCTAAATGCAACCTCCCACTTCTACAACAACAGTTTCTTTTCTTTTGCTCCACTGGAAATTAAAACAAAAAGCAAACAAAATTTGTGTCCCACACCTACAAAATCTGATGCAAATAGAAAAACGCACAGAAATGAAATGAAATTTAAGAAACATTAAATTTCTGTAGAAAGAAATGTATATTCACAGAAAGTCAGAAATATGAAAGCAAAGCGTTTTGTGTCGAAAGACAAAGGTTTGCCTACAAAGCTAAACCGATCTTGAAGAGACATTGGTTTCCGCTTGCAGACTTCGGGGAAATAAACAGAGAATTCAAACGTGAAAAATTCGACCACAAAGAATCAACAGAAAATACAAATAAAGAATTCGAAAATAATTATTGTTATTGTTTATATTGGCTAAATAACGATGATATACGTACTTCATAAAAGAATGCTTATGTTATTTTTGACAATGATATTCACCCTGTCCAAGGCCCAAGAGCCTCCCGAAGTAGGGGGTTGCAGAGTAAAAGCACGGTTTATCGGGTTATGACGGTTGCACATCGATTCGAACAGGTTAAGATTGTAATGGTCGGGGAGCATCCTCTTGGGAGTCGGTTCCACAAAGCAGTGTTTTGTGGGAAGAAGCTGTTCGAGTGGAACTTACTTCTCACCGATGAAATACGAAAGGAGTTAGGACTGTTCGCTGTAATGGTGATTAGCTTAGATCTGGCACAAGGCCAGAAGTATGGGTCAGGTACTGAGGATCGAACTAACTACTCAGTCGTAAATGATCTAGCGAGGCAAGCTTGTTAACTATCACACCTCATCGAAGTACCCAAAGGGTGATTCGGTCTAATGTGTGTGTCATGTCGGGTCTTAGCCTTGAAGGTTAGAACTGATGTAACTTTGGGCACCTCGAGGTGGTTTAATGGTTAGCAAGCTTATCTCGCTAGAATATTTACGACTGAATAGTGAGTTCGATCCTAACTGGGTGCCCCATATTTTAGGCCTTGTGCCACATCTAAGCTACACTTGGAAAATCACTAGAACTGGTGTAACTAGGGAATGTCTTTCGTTTGAACATTTTCCATGGAAATAGCGATAGACCAATGAGAAGCTTGCGACGTTTTGTCTGTGGGAAACGGGGTTACAGAGTGGGAAATAATTCATCACCCACAAGGACGCTGAGACGCTTTTGAACTGGGTAGCACATGCCCATATATGGCAGCGGTAATCCCTTTTTATGGCTATATTTAGGGTAGCAGAAGGAGCCAAGTACTTAATTGTACCGTACAGGGAAACGACCATTTTTCCAGCATCTTCAGCGATTAATGCATATACGAGTTTCACTTGAGTTCTGGGTTGAGGTTAAGTCCGAAAAGGCGTTCAAAACACAAGGCCTCCGTTAGAGAGCACCTTTTCATCGCGATAGGTGAAAATTCAGGAACGTTATTATATTTCCTTTCGAGCCATTGAATGTGACCAGCCAGTTTTTTCCTACTGAGCTGGTAAAGTTAGTTCAGAGGAGAGATCAGCTGCAAAGCTCTGGTCATCTTGAGATTTGGACTTGCAACGATATACTGTTTTATCAACAGCATGGATACTCACAAATGATCGGTTTATACTCTTAGGTAGATCATATATGTAAAATAGAAAGAGTATTGGACCAGGGAACGCGGCTTGAGTGGGGGGGGCGCCTGAATTGATTTCTTCTTTGGTTTGTTTTGGTTTATTTTGTATCTGTCTATATTTCTGAGATGAGGTATTATTATGTACATTATTTATTCGGACTATTGTCCTCATCTTTGTCGCCATATTTATTACAACGTAAAAAAAATCGTTGCTGAAGACATTAGGTTTATAATACCCAGAAAATCATACACAAATGTCCTCAAGGACACATGGCACAGTGGTTAAACGCGTTAGTTAGATGCAGTGACAGGACCCAAAGAGTGTGAGTTCAATACCCGGTTAATGCAGTGGAGAACTTGGAGAGGGAAATTAACAGGAGATAACTGTTAACTCACATCCATTAAACATGGCACGTGGAACTAGAACAGTCTACCCCAGTGAGCGACATTCCAACCACCTGAAGAAGGCCGGAGCGTACAACGTTGTAATAAATATGGCGACAAAGATGAAGGCAATAGTCCGAATAAAGTTGTTTTATTTTGTTTTACGGTATATCAACCTCATCGCCAACAAGATGTTTATTGATGGTAATTTTTTTTTTTTATCTATTGCTGGTATTTTTTCATAAAATGTATTGCTGGTATTTTTTTTTTCAGAAATGTTTTGCTGGTATTTTTTTTTTTCAGAAATTTATTTCCAGTATTTTTTTCAAAAACGTATTGCTAGTAATAATGTATTTCTGGTAATAATTGTTTTGTTCAAATATATATTGCTGCTGTAAACGTCATCAATTCGGTTTGTTTTCCTTGATTTCAATTCTTAAGCGTCTCAAGCTGCTTTGCATTGTTTTTACTCAAATTAAGGAGTGACCAAGACTGGCAACTGATAGTCAAAATATTTCCATAATAAAAATAAATCATTCGTTGGAACTACAAGATTTTTTCTTTGAATTATGTATTGCTGTTATTAAAACCTATTTTTACAATTTTATGGTGTTTTGAACCTATTTTTGGGGGTTAACTATTTGCCCATAGCTGAGACTCTAACAGGTGCTACCACTCAGGGTCAGGATGGACCTGTTAGAGTTTCTGGGTACTTTGATATACTAGTGAGCCAACCAAAATGAGTTGATTCATTTTATAGTTGACCAATAGAAGAGTTAACCAAACAGAAAGCTCAAAATATTCAATTCGACGTGTATAAAGGCAGCCATTTTGTTTTTTCTCAGAATATCTTCACTGCCAACCTCTGATATTGAAGACCTGAAGAATTACTGAAGAGCTGCTACATTCTCCGAATATTCAATGCCAACCTCTAATATTGAAGACTTGAAGAATTACTGAAGATCTGCTAATTTCTCCGAATATTCTCTGCCAACCTCTGATATCGAAGACCTGAAGAATTACTGAACAGCTTCTACTAGTGATATTGGCCTTGTTCCATTGAACATATTACGTACTGCACTGGATTCTATATTCAAAGACTACGGTGAACATTGTCAACTGGACCTGGGAACACCACCAATTAAAACAAGGTTCCACGCTCCTCAGAACCTCCTGATCAGAGGCCTTGCTGTCAAATGTAGTTGATTGTCTTATCCATGACATGGAGGTAGTTTATCGTCATACACAGGACGGTGGTATATATGATAGTAAATAACGATAAGGTGTAGATAATGACGATATAATCCATAGAAAATAACGAGATCTGATAGAAGATAATGATGATTATGCTCAAAATATCTCAAGAATTGATACTAATTTTATTTATTGAAAATGGTTTCCTATATATTATCTGACGACTTCCTTTGCAATTCAAATGTTTCTCTTGTCTAAATGTTTCATAGGTTTTTCCCGCTTCTTTCTTCTGGTCTTTTCTTGTTTTCCGCCATCTTTTAACTTTTACTTGGCTGTGAGTTTTATTGTTTCCCATCGTTCGATTTCGTCCATTCTTCCGTTTGGCTTATCAATATTGATAATAGAAGCAGTTACAATTCTGCGGTATTTTCAATGATATGAACTGAAAGTAACGCCGACAAGCATTTTGAAAGAAATCAAAGACTGATTAACAAACAAAAACCTGAGGTTTATTTTGTTAGTCTTGGACTGTTTGCTGTCTCTCACCTGAAAATAAATATTCTCTTGTTTTCCTGATGATTGGATGCGTGGGTGGTGGAACGGATATCGGCGCAAAAAGTAGAATCTCGGAGCCGAGTTCAAATTCTAGGCTAGTCTATTTGTGTCCTCTTTCCGTTAAGAATTGCATGAACCCATCTCTTTCTCTCCAACCTATGGGTTAAATAGCAGTGTAAATGGAATTCTATATATTTTTGGTTTGTGGGGTAAACAGTCTAAAACTCTGAATTTTGACTTCAAGGCAAGAAAGAGCAAAGAAAAACATATCGATTGAGATCGACAAATGATCCATTTTGATTGGTTTGGAAGAAATCCCAGCATGCATCTGTATGAATTGTCTATGAATTTGATGGTGGCGATGCTTTTAATTGTCATCTAAATAAATAAATCTGTCTGACTGTCCATGTGTCTGAAACCCTCTAGCCCAGACCCCACTTGCTCTACATAAACATATACCCCTTTTTGGAATCAAGATGACCCCAGGATTGACAAAATGCCCTACTCCTGGTGCTTGAACTTCCAAAATTGGCATTTGTGCCCGGATGAGGAGAGAAGAGTTAAAAATTCAAATTTTAAAATAACTGAAAAAATTAGTGGTTTTAAAAATTGTTAATGTATAATGTGTTTAAAATTTTCTTTTTAAATTCAGCTTAAAATATCTCCAAAAGTTTGTGAAGTGAGGAAATCAATTTTATTTTTTCAGAATGGCAAAGAATCATATTTAAAGTGAAAGGTTTCGTGACGTAAGGTTTTGAAGTTCCGTAGAGTTTGTGATTTGAAGAACTCAATTTTCGGCCTGAATCGGAGCTTCGGCCCAAAACGGACTTATGGTCAGATTTGGATATAGCTCGGATAAAAATGATTCTATCAAGGTCTATTTCATTTCCTTATTCTATTTTAAGTGACATACTTTTGATTCATAACTGACTCAGCATGAGATATTCCCACAGTAGGTTGCCGTTTCTTTCTATGGTAGACTGGTTCCAGCCAAGACTACAGGACCCAGTCTATAGCTGGGCGGGTGGAGAACTTCTTCAGGTGATATATGACGGAATTTCGAAACAAACCCTTTATTTAGACCACAGAGTAGATTGTTCTAATTCCACGTGCCATGCCTTTTGGGGACATCTCAATATCAGCTAATTCCCCAGAGTAAATCAACTCTTCAAGTTTTTGTTCGCTCTGCTGTGGTATTGAACTCATAACTCAACGAGTCAAGTCACTTTTTAGATTACTCAACCAACCCTTTTATCCACTGGGCCATCTTTTGAGATGTAAAGAAATGCATGGAATACGAACAATCTATCCTCATGAATTAAATAAAGTGTTCGATTCGAAATTCTGAGCTATATCACCTCAAGATGGTCGAAGCGTACAACGGCTGAAACGTATTGCAATACAGATGAGGACAACAGTCCGAACGATGCAAATAGGATAAATTGTTACAATATCACATCTAAATACAAAAATATTATTTTGTGATACTATTTAGATTAATGTTCTAATGACGGTTTTACTTGAGTTTTGTATTTTGGCACATTTGCGTCTCCATACCATATATTGATTAGCGATCGTCAATCTGTAAAAACTAAACAAAAAGAAAATTAAAACTGGGTCAATTTTGTAATTACATTTGCTCAGTAACTCCAAAACAGACATAAAACATCGAGTAATATCTTTCCTTACAGTCGACATGTTAATAACGACGATTTTATTCATATTTATTGTTCTTGTTTGTTTCTGTTTCTGATCGTCTTAAAGCCATGTTTGTCAGACGGGCGGCCATTTGCAAACATTAGAAAACAGAATGAAACAATAGAAAAAGAGAAAGCTTATGTTTCCTAAGAGTGGCAACAAGGTTTATTTTGTCGAGGTACGATTTTTTCTTTTGTGCGGCATTGTTGGCTCGCATAATTGTGAATGATAAGATAATGTGAATGTTCGAGTTTATTATTCCAATAAATCATCGCGATGTAAATAAACATGATTTGTGAATTCAGCAGCCATTGTCTTCAAATAATTATTAATTACGAATGTGGTACATAACTGCCTATATAGGAATATACGTATATATATATATAATATATATAATAACACACACACACACACACACACACAGATATATATATATATATATATATATATATATATATATATATATATATATATATATATATATATATATATATATATATAAAAAGAAAGAACAGTATGATATAAAATCCGGTGTTCTTATAGATATTTCTATTTTTATTTTTACACAATAGTGCTCAATATAAATTTACGGAGCATTAATATTATAAATTAGCTGATTTAAAATATGTTTTTTTTCGCTACACAGTAATAACCATGTTTCAGAAATGGAAGCTAAAAGCTTCGAATTTAATTTTGTTATTAAACCAAAGACATTAGTTCCATTTCCTCGTCAAGCGAATTTTGGAGTAACTTATTTTTTTAAATCCATTCATCTAGACGAGGAGGTGGTAGGGGGGTTCAATTTTTTTATTTTCGTTCTATCAGTTAATAGTTACATTCGAAAGCGGGGTTATGTTTAGGGATGGATAGGGATGTCTTTTTCAACAAATTCTGACATCCGCTAAATGCAGGTCGTCTGGGTTTTTGTGTAGCGAAAAACCCATATTTTAAATCAATTAATTTATAACATATATATATATATATATATATATATATATATATATATATATATATATATATATATATATATATATATATATATATGAAGATATGAAACAAAGTGGAAAAGCTATAAACGACGAATTTCGCCGAGAGCAACATTTCCATTTTGTCATAATCTCCACTTTTGTTTCGTATACATCTTACACACAAACACACACACACACACACGCACACACACACACACGTCTATATTAATAAAGAGGAAACGTCTGGTTCGCAAGGTTAAATTACTGTTTTTTTTTAACTACAAACTTCCCATGATTGCTAACCAAACGCTTCCTCTGTAGCTAACTGGTATAGCCCGTCAGGCTATATGGCAGTTCCGTGTAGGATACAGGTTCGGTTCCTGTCGAAGGACACATATTTTCTTTGAGATTTCTCGGACATTCAGACCAGTAAATGTTGTTAATACAGTTTATTATAAACAGAGCATTTACTTAAATATTTGTATCTATAAAAAAGAACGTATAAACATAAAAAATGTCTTAAATAATTCTCGGACTTTATCCATTTCGTAATATATATAAAGTTTTTATAATATATATGAAGTTTTTAGCTTCCATTTTTGAAACATGGTTATTACAGTGTAGCGAAAAAAACATATTTTAAACCAGTTAATTTATAATATTAATGCTCTTTAAATTTACATTGAGAACTATTTTGTAAAAATAAAAAATATCGATAAGAGCACCGGATTATATATCTTACTGTTCTTTCTTTTTATTTATTTATATATATATATATATATATATACATATATATATATATATATATATATATATATATATATGTGTGTGTGTGTGTGTGTGTGTGTGTGTCTGTCTGTCTCTGTGTGTGTGTGTGTGTGTGTGTGTGTGTGTGTGTGTGTGTGTGTGTGTGTGTGTGTGTGTGTGTGTTTTGTAACCTAGGGAAGGTTACTGAATAGAATAATCGCACGAAGGTTGGTAATGAACGATAATACTTAGGACAAGAACAACACATATAAGATTCGCCAGCGGCGCGTAGAAGAAATAGTCAACTGCTAGAAGTGAGTCAAGGGAATTCCACAATGAATCTCCAATTGCAGGATATCTACCAACCACCCCACGCGGTCAGATGTGGCACAGGTTCGCATTCAATGTGCGATATCCGATCCCGTAGGCTCGGCTAAAATTTCCCCGTAGACCCCGTATAAAATGGGGTCGGGTAACTGTTTCTCGTGACGAGACTCTGCCCTTCGACAGAGCCTCATCTGGGGATCCTCTCTGAGCAGCACAGCTGGAGACGAATCTCCAACTGTAAACCAATATACAGTATTTACTCCTGTACTTATGTTCATGGGGACATAGCCATTATCGCCCGGAGATAGGCTACATCAATATATATATATATATATATATATATATATATATACATATATATATATATATATATATATATATATATGTGTGTGTGTGTGTGTGTGTGTGGGTGGGTGGGTGGTTGTTTGGGTGGTTGTGTGTGTGTGTTTATAATAATCCTTTCCAGTTCTCTAATCAGTTTCTTGATGTTGAGATGCAATTCATCAAGGAAAGTGCCGTAGTTTTTTCTAACCCAAGTACTTTCGCTCTTTTGCAAGATCATCTTCAGAGGTAAGTTCTATTACACAACATGTAAAACACATTCCTGGACACCTCCCCAATACAGGAAAATACTTGTTGACAGCACTAATATGCACGAAAATAATAAAGAAAAACTTCAAATCCACGAAGCCCTCTATATCCAAAATCAAAATCAACCAACACTCAACAAAATTGATTACGAGTGTGTGGTGGAGACATATACCTCGCCGAAGCAAGAGAAGGCGAATTGTCTGTACATTGTGTTTGTTGACATCATAGACCTGCGAGGCGAACTTCGGCAAATCAATATTGAAGTAACACAGCGCATGCGTTATCGGCGAGAATGAGGCTAACACAAGCTAGACATCTCGGTTTCTTGTACGAGACCGATTAAGGATAAAAAGAGCTGACTTTTTGTATCACGGCAGTTTGTTCCAGAGAAAGAGCGATAGTAATATTGTCTACGGTGTGCAGGAAACAGAGTCCCGAGCGAAGTGTTGTTCCCGTTTCCATGTTTGCTGTCAGCGGGAACAGATTCGACTGGAAATTTATTTTTCCTAGCACCGAATTTTCGTTTAAATCTCACAGAGAGTAGCAACAACGTATCGAATTGCATATAACAAACATTTAATGACATTTTGCATTTTTACCAATTTCAGATTATCTCCCTTACATTGGGAGGGATAAATTTCAATTTTTAAATAATTATGACAGAGCGATTTCGAGCGTGTTTTTGAAAATCACCATCATTTTATCGCAGTTAAAATAAGTTTGTCTTTGTAATTTACCCCTGAAGATGATCTTGGAAAAGGTCGAAAGTACTTGGGTTAACAAAAACTACGGTGCCTTCCTTGAGAAATTTCATCTTAACATCAAGAAACTGATTAGAGAACTGGAAAGGATCGCTATAAAAATAAGTAGAAACAATATATCTCCAGATAAAGAGAGGGTGCGATGGATAAGTTGTCGCCTAACTTATGCAAAAATGAAAATAACGCAGGCATCTCATTTTAACAGATATGCAGGGTGTGATGGATAAATTGTCGTCTAAATGGCGCCAAAATGAAAATAATACTGACATCTCATTTTAACAGATATACAGGATGCGATGGATATATTGTCGTCTAAATGACGCCAAAATGAAAATAACACTGACATCTGTTTCTATCTATCTATCTATCTATCTATCTATCTATCTATCTATATTCTACGTTAGAAATTCGAACTAAACCCCTTATTTCGTTCACTAGGGTAGATTGCTCTATTCTACGTGTCATGCCTTATATGGATATCTCAGTTATAGCAATGCTAGTCTGTTTCTGTCTATATATCTATCTATCTATCTTCTACGTTGGAAATTCGAAGTAAACCCTTTATTTCGTTCACTAGGGTAGATTGCTCTAGTTCCACGTGTCATGCCTTATCTGGATATCTCAGTTTTAGCAATGCTAGTCTGTTTCTGTCTATCTATCTATCTATCTATCTATCTTGTACGTTGGAAATTCGAACTAAACCCTTTATTTCGTTCACTATGGTAAATTGCTCTAGTTCCACGTGCCATGCCTTATCTAGATATCTCAGCTTTAACAATGCTAGTCTGTTTGTATCTATCTATCTATCTATCTTCTACGTTGGAAATTCGAAGTAAACCCTTTATTTTGTTCACTAGGGTAGATTGCTCTAGTTCCACGTTCCATGTCTTATCTGGATACCTCAGTTTCAGTTATTTTCCTTTAAACTCTCCACACTTCAAGTTTTATTCCCCTCTACTGTAGCCATGTATAGAACTCACAACTCTTTGTGTCTGCTTCACTGTACAGATATTTTTATAGTAATATATTCTTTTGATTTGGATCTATCTTCTCTTTTTCCCATCCATGTTCTTCTAAAATGAGATTTTTTTATTTGCTTCGTTTGGTTCCTCACTTAAATTTCCGAATCTGAAAAAAAAGATTGGATTTACAGCATATTTCAGGATTTTCTTTTTCTTCCCATATTTTTCGGCACAAAGCTTGTCGATATAATCAAGCCTGGTGATTCTCTGCTCCGTAAGTTCAAGATCTGAAAATTAATCTCTCTTCAAAATCAGTTCTACTTGTTAAACATGTCTCTGACTTCTGGAAAGTTGCATCCATGTTTAATAATCTCTGACATTCATTTCTTGTATTCATTTTGAGAAGGATCCGTTTTTAACCCTTAAACGGCGGACTTGATGATGTGTCATTTGAGACCAATGTCATCATCTGATGATTTTCATTTTTCCAAAAATATGGGCATCATTCATTCGGGATTCCAGTTTAGATGACGAATTGACAACCACTAGGATTCATGAGGTTAGATCAGCTTCAGAGGTATTGGCCAACAAATAAAACCATGAGACAGTACTATTTCTGCTTTTTTTTAAAAAAACAATTCAACTCAAGCAAGGAGATGGTGCCCCTAAGGCGCAACGGTCTGCTGTGAGTGAAGGAGAATGGAAAGACTTTAGAAGGAACCGGAAATATAATTCTGGATAATAAACAAGTGGAAAACCTTTACTGTTCAAATAACTGTCCTTACCTATAACTACAGAATGAACTCTTCCTAACACTATGTATACTACGCCTCTCAAGAGAGAGAGACGAATCCAATCGAGCCAATAGTAGTTCACTCCAAATCAGACTGACAGTCATACTAACACCTTCCATATCTTGTATTATTATTCCGTGTAATTTATCTTCGTTATTTCTACTCTTGTGTTCGTGTTGTTCTTCCTTGGTCCTAACCTGGACCATAACAGATAGATAGATAGATAGATAGATAGATAGATAGATAATGAATAGGGTGAGATAAATAATGAATAAATTAAGTGTTATGGGTCCTTACCTATAACTACAGAATGAAACTCTTCCTAACACTATGTATACTACGCCTCTCAAGAGAGAGGGTCGAATCGAGTCGAGCCGATAGTAGTTCACTCCAACCCAGACTGACAGTCATACTAACACCTTCCACATCTTGTATTATTATTCCGTGTAATATATCTTCGTTATTTCTACTCTTGTGTTCGTGTTGTTCTTCCTTTGTCCTAACCTGGACCATAACAATAACTGGGGGGGGGGGGATTGTGAACCGGACGATAGGCGACCCTATCTTTTTGGAGGGATGAGAAAAATAAATAAATAGTAAATAAAATTTCAGTGTTTAGCCGAAGGGGTTAGTAGACTTTAGAAGGAACCAGAAACGCAATCTTCGACAGGAAATAAGTGATAAACCTTTCCTCGTGTCCGTCTTATACCCAAACAATTTAACCAATGTTTCTATCAAAAATGGGATAATCATAGTTTTATGTTTCCACATTTTTCTTACTTGCAGGCCCTTACAGTTTTGGAAATTCTGAGAAATTTGGAAACCTGTGGGCAAATCATATCAAAATTGGTCGGCAGGTTATTTACTTGAAATCTTTTGATTGTGTCTGGTCTATTTGCAACCATTTTACTGTATTAGAGGATTGGAAAAATTCACAGTATATTCACTCCAACACCATTTGTGATATTATTCGGGTGGTTTGTATTGGTTTATTTTGTTTTACGGCATATCAACACCTCAATGGGTTATGTAATGCGGACAAGATTTATTGTATGACTAGAATATGTATTCTTTGGTTTAGATTGGTTTGGTTTATTTTGTTTTACGGCATATCAACCTCAATGGGTTATTTAATGCCGACAACATTTTTAGGATAGATTCGTCTGAATAGAATATGTATTCTTTGGTTTAGATTGGTTTGGTCTATTTTGTTTTACGGCATATCAACCTCAATGGGTTATTTAATGCCGACAACATTTTTAGGATAGATTCATATGAATAGAATATGTATTCTTTGGTTTAGATTGGTTTGGTCTATTTTGTTTTACGGCATATCAACCTCAATGGGTTATTTAATGCCGACAACATTTTTAGGATAGATTCATATGAATAGAATATGTATTCTTTGGTTTAGATTGGTTTGGTTTATTTTGTTTTACGGTATATCAACTTTAATTGGTTGTTTAATGCCGACAACAATTTTTATTGCTGGTAATATTTTTTCGGGTAATATTTTTTGTTTCGGGTAATATTTTTCTTTCAAAATTTTATTGCTCGTAATAATTTTTTTCAAAAATGTATTTCTGGTTAACTATTTGCTCATAGCTTGGTTCTCTAACAGGTACTACCTCCCTAAGTCAGGGTGGACCTGGCAACACCAGCAATTAAGAGGTGGTTCTACGCTCCTCAAATCCTCCTGATCAGAGGCCTTGCTGCTGTATGTAGTTTATCGTCTTACCCAGGACGCGGATGTAGTTTAACGTCTTACCTAGGACGTATCCGGGTGGTGTTTGTACCCTCTATCTAGTCTGGGGAGATTGTGAATAGGCGAACTTATCAACTACTACTTTTGAGAATTAATTTCAAAACTTACTTTTTGTGTTTGTCTTTACTTCGTCCAGCTTCGAAAAAAAGTCGATACTAAAATGATTTATTCTCCCTCTTACGTCTCCCTCTTACGTCTCCCTCTTACGTCTCCTTCTTACGTCTGAACGTATTTTGAAATGATTGCACATTCAAAAAAGGACAAGAAAGTTTACTGTTAACGTGATGTAGAGCATGGTATCCAGGAAAGGTAATGTGTTGTTTCCATTTCATATCTAAAGTCTAGTCCAAGTTTGACTTATGGATGTTAATCTATAATATCAGTACCACGGGGATATATTGGTAGATAATCTTCAATATGTCGGAAGTATGCTGATTGTTTAGGTAAAATATTTTGGAAAGGCCAGTTTCGAGAATACATGCCATTACTCCACTTAGGGACCATCCTATTGCTGATCGGAATTTTTATTTATAAAAACCAATGTTAAATTTGAAATAGCATTGATTTGGGGTGAGATTTAATTATTTTAAATATTTGTAGAGAGGGGTTGATTTTTTGTCTTCGATTTAAGCGTTTATCATATATATATATATATATATATATATATATATATATATATATATATATATATATAGGATTGGTGTATAGGGAATAAATTCCAATAGCCAAAAATACTATTCTTGAAAAAACTCTTTATTCTATATTCAACACCATCACTTGATAAGACATCAGAAGTGTTCAAACAAAATGGCTATTTTTGTAGTGATTTTATAACATGTTTATGTTATAATTTCTGAATAAATTTCATAATTCAAAAATACGCTTTTAAGTAGGCGCCCGAGGGGGTCGTCAGTGATGTTTTGACTTGGTTCATCAGGGAGTTTCGGGTCTTTCAACATCATACTCCCCATCACCAAATCGACCCAATCAGGGGAGATCTAACCCTGATTCCCCCTCACTTTTAAAACGCTAACAGTTACTCTGGCCTTTTTAAAGAGTTCTACGAAGAAAGACCACGTATTCCGCACATCCGATTGGCTGTTTGTACAACCAATCAGCTGCGCGAACTATTTTTAAATGGCCCGCAGTGGGGACTAACTTTTTTTTTTTTTTTTTTTTGTGGATAGCAGCTTCAATAGATAACCGAGGAGGTAATCTTTAATATTCCTAAGTTTAATCCCTTCCCTAAGTGTTGCATCGTTTAAATATTGCCGGTTGTATTTTATTTGTTTTTTGGGGGGAATTAAACTCAACCCTACTATTACATTTATCGTTTAGCCCGATTCTTAAAAAAAAAAAAAAAAAAAAAATTACAGGTTAACTTTAACTGGATTGGTTTTATTCGCTATATTTAAATAATTGTCCATGAACATAGTCTACTTCTTTACACACAATAATAAAATTAGAAAGAAAATCGATAAAGTAAAGTAAGCAACATAATATTCCTTACCATTAAACTATTTACAAATTTAAGGTCGTTTAAATACAGTAGACTACGATATGCTCCTGGAATAATTATTATACTTCACATTATAAAACTACACACACACACATTATAAATACACACACACACACACATGTATACATATATGAATCGCTTAAAAGTAAACCCTATAAACTAATAATATAGAATAGAAATAATATACAAACGATTTAAAACAAAAATCGAGAGAAAAAACTCTATAAATACATTATGTACGTGTTATAATTCCGATTAAAAAAAAAAAAAAAAAAAAAAAAAAAAAACGCTTAAGGTAAATAGTAATTTAAACTACCGCTTATAAAAATGGTTTAACATGAAAATATATTTACAAATAACACAATTTACCAATTGACATATGTTCGTTGACTGTGCCTGTACATATAAATTTCTGAATAATGTATAATTTCTGAATAAATTTCATATATATATATATATATATATATATATATAGTCAAACCTAATGAGCCAGACACACCTACCAAGGTTTCACTTAGGCAGATCGTCAGCCGACCCTGACGATCTGCCTAAGTGAAACCTTGGTAGGTGTGTCTGGCTCATTAGGTTTGACTAGGTTTGCTCTACACTTGTATTGAGCTCTTTAGTTAGTTGTTTACTCGTATCGGGGTTTTTTCTTTGGGCCTTGAACCTGTATCTGTGCGATTATTTTCGACAGACTTTCATGTTCCTGGCTCTTTCTTTTTTTAAAACCTTTTTTTCCTTCGTGATTGATTTGGCTGTTGTTAAATAAAGTATTCGAAGGTTTTTCGACACGAGTATAGTTACCTATATATATATATATATATATATATATATATATATATATATATATATATATCAGGAAGAGGTTATAGTGGTTCCAACGAGAGAAAAGTGTGTATATTAAAAAGAAGAAAGGTACCGCTAACGTTTTTGGTTGTAATGTGCATTTAAAAAAAAAAAAATTATTTATTTTTTCATAATTTTACTACACGGGTTTATGGTCTCGCGACCGTCTTCAGGTAAAGGGTGGAGATTTCCACATATTAAGGTCATAAATCTTTTGCGCAGAACTCTTCACTGCCATTTCAAGAAAGACATTCGGATTACTAACACAAAAATAGAGAATGTCTCATATCTCATAACATTCAAAAACATAAAGGAAAATAATTAATTATTTTTAATACGCAGTAACGTATATAGATATGTGTAATATATATGTGTATGTATGTGCCGTGTTCTTTCAGGACGTGGGTGATCAAGCCTGTGCTTTGTACCTCTTATAATAAGATTTAACTTGTTGCTATCTCTCCTAATCCCTGTTGTGCTAACCAATTAGCTCATTAGGTATGTCATTTACTGCCTCTCTTCTGTCTCTCTTATCTTCAGTATATCTTGTGAGTGTTAACTCCTCCAAGCCCTCTTTTCTCTGGAAATTTCAAATCGTCTCTTTCTGATTCTAGATATAATTGTCTTTTTTGCTTCCTTTTTGTCTACCCCCTCCTTTTGTTACTCACATGTTCATCCCTTGCGGTTTTTTCAGCATCCTCATGTTGAAGCCCATTTCAGTAGCCTCAAGTCCCGTCTTCATCTATTCGGAGATTGCCGGCACTCACAGCCATATAAAAAGCTCAATTCTTTTTTCTTTGTTTTTAATAAAACTTTTCTCTTTCTTAATACTTTGCTTAGCTTTTGGGGAGCATCTTTTCCTATCCCAATTTGGTTTCAGAATTCCATGTCATATTTCCCCCCCTCTCATACAACACTTCCTATATATTTAAATTTTCCTACTTGCTAGGTTTTGGTGTCCTCAATTCGCATTCCGCATATTTGGGCTACCCCTTTTGCTGACAACCATACGTTCTGTCTTCTAACAAGTGATAATTAGTCCTTTCTTCTCTCTTTCCTTTAATACCTTCTGAAGTAGTACTTTTAGTTTCCTTTCTGTTTCTGCTATTAATGCAGTCATCTGCCCATCATAAGATTGTGGTTGCCATAATGAATACTGGTAGGACTTCTAATTCTCTCGGGATAGCCTAAATGTAAAAGTTGAATTAACCTTGTTGGAAGACACACCCTAGCCTGATACCCCTTTTCTCTTGTGCGTATGGTGCGAGTCTTGATGCCAATGATGATTACCGTCTAAGTGTGAATGTGTATAGCTTGAACTTAATAACATGGAAATTTTAATCCCTTAGAAAAAAATGCTACATTATTACAATACAGTTAATGCGTATTATACAATATGTATTAATATATATATATATATATATATATATATATATATATATATATATATATATATATATATTACAGAGAAGATCAGTTGAGTTCCACAACGGAATATGTGAGCGAGCATCGCTATATTGAGTCTGATTTGCTATCACGTCGTTACCGAGGCCTGTTGGAACAGTTGGTATGATGTTTGCTTGACAACCTAACTGTCAGGGGTCCAATTCCTGGTAGTGGATGCGCACTACTGATGGGTCCCAAATATAGGACGAAACGGCCGTCCAGTGCTTTCTGCATTCTGTTGAGGTTCCTTTCAGACTCGATGAATTACTTAAATATATATATATTATGAAATGGACAGAGTCCGACAATTATTTTAAGACATTTTTATGTCTTTCATTTAGCCTGACGTGCCTTAACCGATCGAGCCACGGTCGAATGAGCAAGGTCGAATTTACTGCCTTTAAACTTCAACCTTCCATGAATATCTCACGTACATTCATATCTGCTTATGGCGTATCAAATGTAAAGAAATGACGTCACACATTATAAAATGGACAAAGTTCGACAATTATTTTATACAGTATTAAACAACATTTACCGACCTGAATGTCCGAGAAATTTTCATAGAAAATATTCGTTCTCCGACAGGAATCGAACCTGTATCCTATACGGAACTAAATGACTAAACAGGCTATATGACGGTTCCGTATAGGGTACAGGTTCGATTCCTGTCGGAGGACGAATATTTTCTATGAAAAATTCTCGGACATTCAGGCCGGTAAATGTTGTTTAATACTGTTTATTATAAACAGAGCATTTCCTTAAATATTTGTATCTAAAAAATAATGTTGTACATAAAAATGTCTTAAAATAATTGTCGGACTTTGTCCATTTCATAATATATATATATATGTATTACGAAGCAAATAAACCACAAACGTTTTTCGTTGAAATGTGGATATTTTATTTTAAAATTTCCGTCTCGACTCTTTGACTGACCTCGGGTATTCACTGGTAGTATTATATGTATACCTTGGGTGAGTTCATTTGTGTGAAAAGGGGAGACACCTTAACAATACTGTTTATTATAAACAGAGCATTTACTTAAATACTTGTATCTATAAAAAGAATGTTAAACATAAATATGTCTTTAAATAATTGTCGGACTTTGTCCATTTCATAATGTGTGACGTCATTTCTTTACATTTGATACGCCATGAGCAGATATGAATGTACCTTAGAGAATCATGGAAGATTGAAGTTTATATGCAGTAAATTCGACCTTGCCAACCGGACGATCCTCAGTGGCCGAATCGGTTAAGGCACGTCAGGCTGTATGACGGTTCCGTATAGGATACAGGTTCGATTCCTCTCGGAGGATGGCTATTTTCTATGAAAATTTCTCGGACATTCAGGCCGGTAAATGTTATTTAATACTGTTTATTATAAACATAGCATTTACTTAAATACTTGTTTCTATAAAAAAAGAATGTATAAACATAAAAATGTCTTTATATATATATACATTTTCGCGCATGCATTTTATATCTTCTGTTTCCTACAACTCTCTTTCTCCTCACTCGATTGTGTCTACGTGTTAACATATCTTTCCAATGTTTTTCAACATGTCACGTTTTTTTTACTCAATGTAAGTAATATATTGACAAAAAGTATCTAGTGTAAATAGATATACAGTTATCTCGCGAATATTTCTGCATAAAAAAACGACAATGAAAGGGAAACTAAATATGTAGTTCTATTAATTTTTATTTCCATTTCATTGGAACTATTTAAATAAAAAATTGAATTTTTAAGACCAACAGATAATAGAAAATCTACAAAACAAAATATATGTGTGTGTGTGTCTCTGTGTTTGTGTGCAATGGGTTTCCCATTTCCTGTCTCAAATCGCAGAAAATTCTGAAGAATTCTTATCTTCTTTTTGTAACGGTTTTGGAATGAATTTCTTTTATTACCCCCCTACAATTCTTCCCTTTTTATTTTGATTATTTTTTTATTCTTTCTTTTTTTTATCTAAATTGAATTGTATAAATTTAGAGAGGAAGTATTTCATCGTAGTTTGATAAACTGTATATTTAGAAAATTGAAACTATTGGAATCTCAACAGGATATAATATTATTATTATTATCCTCTTAGGGGAGCGCCAACTGACTAGCACAGATTCTTTACACCATATAAAAGGTTGACATCTACGCGGATGACACCACAATTTACTCCTGCCTCAAAAACAAATCTAGTGTCGCTGACAAAACTAACCTGGCCGTTCGTCTCGAAAAGGACCTCCAATCGGTTGTGAACTGGGGCAGGAATTGGCTGGTTAACTTTAACGCCTCAAAAACAAAACTGCTCTCTATTAATCACCACAAGGACTCTTCCCTGCATCCCATTAGAATGTCTGAAGCTCAACTTCTCGAGAGCTCCTCTCTGCGGCTGCTCGGTCTCACGCTGACTGCTGACCTGAGATGGAACAAATACATCGAGTCAATTGCTTCATCCACCGCAAGGAAAGTTGGCTCCCTGTGCCGGGCCAGGAAATTTTTCTCCCCGGAATCGATCCTTCAAATCTATAAATCAGCCATTCGCCCTTGCATGGAGTATTGCTGCCATATATGGTCTGGAGACCCTTCTGTTTGCCTCGGGGTTCTTGATAAGATCCCGAGACGGGTAGGCAAAGTAATTGGCCCTGATCTGGCATCTCGTCTGCAGTCGCTCTCTCACAGACGCGCCGTCGCCTCACTCTGTCTTTTTTACAAGTACTTACACGGTAATTGCTCCGATGAGCTGCTTTCGCCGGTTCCCAGGCTTCATGAATTCAAGCGTCCTACGAGGCGGGCATCCCGCTCCCACCCTTTCACTGTTGAAACTGTTAAATGTAGACGTCTCTTCTACTCCAATAGCTTCATATCTCGCACCGCTCACCTGTGGAACTCCCTTCCTTATTCCTGTTTCCCTGACAACTATAATCTCAAACTATTTAAATGTAACGTCAATCGACCTTGATCTATCCACTATCTTTCTCCAAATCCTTTCGACTTTCACTCATATATATATATATAGGCGTAACGGATAGCGACTTGGATTAAGGAATCGGAGAGCCGAGTTCGGATTCCAGTCAAATCCATTACATTCACTTCCGTGCTAATACCCTTGGGAAAGGTATTAATCCTCTTCTTTCCCCCCCAGCTATGGATAAATAGCAGGGCAGACTGGGTTGTATAGCTAGTCTAGGAGAACAACACTGAATTCGAAACCTGCGGAGGGTCGATTGGGGTCCTTGTGGCACGTAGTGCACCAGGTCTCTGTATTCGACTCTTCAAAAAGTGTGGATGGTTCTGCACAAAACCTTCACCACTATAATCAAATCTCATGTGCTGGTGTTGGGCTGTCGATTCCTAGGAACTGATCTGGTGATCGAATTCGACGTGAGAGAGTTGAGTATTTATTTATCTATCTATCTATCTATCTATCTATCTATCTATCTATCTATCAGAAATAACGGTTTTCAGAATTTTGATTACAAGTAAGGTCCGTGTGTGTTCGAATAGTTCTAACGTAAATAACTGTAATAATATTTTAGATGTTGTTTTAAAAAATTTTTTGTAACTATATCTAAAAAAAATGTTTGTTTAACTATTGAAATATTTATAAAGATTTAAAATACCCAAGTCTTTATTTAACCCTAGTTTATATGTATTTAATTTTAAAATACAGTATTTTTCTTTTTTTCTGCGTGTGTATGTGGAACTGAAATCAGAATCTATCAGTACACATTTACAGTTTTCTAATGAGCGTACTGGTTGATTAAGATGTTCAGCTATGGGGGAATAAGGATTGTTTTGACGTATGGTTAGTTTATGATATATATATATATATATATATATATATATATATATATATATATATATATATATATATATATATATATATATATATATATATATATAAGTGCAAAATTTATTTAAGATAGGCCGGGAGATTACCATGACGGATATATAAAAATATGTCCTCAATGCAGGGTTCAGAAAATTGAATTGCAGAAGAGGGTAATATTATAAATAGATGACAATATTTTACCCTTTTGTACAACCCGGGTTTCAAACGGTGCGGTCTCATCAGGTCGCTAGGCAAATTATCCTAGCGACCTGATGAGTCCTCACTGGGGTATTGTCAAGTGATGGTGTTGATTGAGACAATCAACACCATCACTTGACAAGACACCAGAATTGTTGAAACAAAATGGCTATTTTTGCAGTGATGTTATAACATGCTTGTGTTAGAATTTTTAAATAAATAGTATATATATACACATATATATATATATGTGTGTGTGTGTGTGTTCGTGTACGTGTTGTCTGCATAGATATAAAATGTTATTCATGTAAGACTTTTAGAAGCAGAAACGTAAATTTCATTTTTTTTATGAACATGTATTCTTACCTTTGTGCCTGACGCGCCAATATACCTAAGTGAGTGTTGCGTGTGCGCATGCGTGTATTATATTTGGGTCTGTTATTGTTCAACTGATTGAGTCTCTTAAGAACGAGGACATTCAATGGCAAAGCGAAGGACAAATATCAATAAGTTTTGTCCGTTGGCGGTTTGGAAGGTTCAACATGTCCTTTGAATCAATTAGACCCGAGAAAAAAAGATTTTGGGAATTTTATGGCTACATTTTTGTTAATATTGTATTGCACAGCAATATGCATGTGGTCAGTGAAAGGACGTCATTATACGTACAAACATACATATATACATATATATATATATATATATATATATATATATATATATATATATATATATATATATATATATATATGGTGATGGGATGAAAAAAAAAATATATATATATTTTCATCCCATCAATATATAAATAAATATATATATATATATATATATATATATATATATATATATATATATATGGTAATGATATATATATATATATATATATATATATATATATATATATATATATATATATATAGGGTTTTGCTGAGCGTAAAACAGGAATCTAGCATGTTATAGATGCATATATATAATACAACAGTGTGTGTATAATATATATATTATTATATTATATACAATATATATACACGCACACACAAACATATATATATATATTTGTAATATTGCATTACGATATATGTGTATATATATTGTATAAAAATATACATATATATAATATTGTATTACATTACACTCACGCACACACACACGCACACACACGCGCGCACACACACACACATATATATATATATATATATACTTTATATCTAACTGTTTCAATTTGGTTGTAAGATAGATAGATAGATAGATAGATAGATAGATAGATAGTCTGTTAATATTCATCTATCTGTATCTATCATCGATAGATTATATATATATATCTATCAAATAAAATGTAAATATATACATAATCTATTAAACAAATATATGTGTCTGTGTGTATGCATTAGGTTGGTGCAAAAATAATGTCGTTTTTTGACGTTCAACTTCATGTGAGAAACGACATTATTTTTGCACCAACCTAATATGTATGTATGTATGTGTGACTTTGTGTTTTGTGTGTGTGTGTGTGTGTGTGTGTGTGTGTGTGTGTGTGTGTGTGTGTTTGTGTGTGTGTGTGTGTGTGTGTGTGTGTGTGTGTGTGTGTGTGTGTGTGTGACTGCCTCTGTATGTATCGGAGCCGTGTAGATGCGAGTTTGAAAAAGACACTGAGTGATAGATGAAATTTCCTTCTCTTATATATATATATATATATATATATATATATATATATATATATATATATATATATATGTATGTATATATGTATATATATGTATACGATGCAAAATGTGTATGTCTATCAATCTGTCCACTGACTGATAGATAGATAGATAGATAGATAGATAGATAGATAGATAGATAGATAGATAGATAGATAGATAGATAGATAGTCAGTGTTTTTCTGTGTCTGTTGACAGAAAAGAAATGATCTGAATATTTCGCTAAAAGTCTTTGACCAAACCTCACCCTCCTAATGATGTTGTCAGGGCAGAACTCTTAGCAGTTCCATCCTAACATGACTTGTACGTTTGATATTTGTTATATCTCTGAGATAAAAAAAAGAAAAGAAAAAAGAAACGAAAATACTTTTTGGCAACACAATAAAGTACATTTGTGCAATACTACATCACTGACAAAGCCGTAGGCACTTATTTATATCGTGGAATTGATTGCTTCACCTGATCATGGCGTAGCCTGTGTGCTCGCTCTCATCTCTCTTTCAAGATGCTCGCTGTTATCATATGCTACACAACTTAAATGCAGCTGGGCTGTCGAATATCGAAAGTTCCCTGTCATACAAAAATGGGGGTAGAGGGCTTAAAAACAATATTATCTTTTATGGTGGAGAAATTGAAAAAAGGTTTTTTGTCCCTCCCCTTGAGGACAAACGTTTCAACGAGTAAACATATATATATATATATATATATATATATATATATATATATATATATATATATTTCAATAAAGATAAAAATAGGAACAGTAGAACTGATGTGGCATGATAGATGACGAATTTAAGATTTACGGTATTTCTAAAGAAATTTTTCGTCCAAAACTGATGAGTTGGTTGTCACATGACTGTTAGGAAAAGGTAGAGAAACGTGATTACAATTTATGGCAGTGAACTAGGAATAAAAAAGAGTAAAAAATGCTTCGCTCTTTCTCTCTGGTTTTATTTTTTTCTGATTAGTCGTAGGAAAATATTGTCAGAAAATCGGATATAAGCGATTGTCAAAGTCAGGAAAAATATCAAACTCCATTTTTGCTGCTGTCCTTGGAAAATCAGTCAGTTATGTGACATACGTGATACAAGCGTAGGCGGTCATGTATCTTTCGGTACATGACTGACAGGGCAGATTTTTTCCCGCAGTAGGTTGCCATTTCTTTCTGCGGTCGACCAGTTGCCATCCAAGGCTATAGAAGATGGCCTGTCCTGTTATTTACCCGTAGCTGGGGGAAGAAGAGGATTCATACCTCTCCCAAGGTGATTAGCACGTAAGTGAATGTAATGGATTCGACTGGAATGTCAGTCAGTCAGTTATGTGCCATGCGGAATACACGCTTAGTCGATCATGACTGACGGGGCAGATTTCGATACATGACTGACGGGGCAGATTTTTCCCGCGGTAGGTTGCCATTTCTTTCTGCGATAAATCAGTTGCCATCGAAGGCTATAGAACCCAGTCTGTCCTGCTATTTACTCAGAGCTGGGGAGAGAGAATAGGATTCATACCTTTCCCAAGGGTATTAGTACGTAAGTGAATCTAATGGATTCGACTAGAAAGTCAGTCAGTCAGTTACGTGCCATGCTTGATACACGCTTAGGCCATCATGTATCTTTCGATACATGACTGACGAGATAGATTTTTTCCCGCAGTAGGTTGCCATTTCTTTCTGCAGTATACCATTTGCCATCCAAGGCTATAGAACCCGGTCTGTCCTGTTATTGGCCCATAGATGGGGGTGGGGAGATAACAGGATTCATACCTTTCCCAAGGGTATTAGCACGCAAGTGAATGTAATGAATTCGACTGGAAAGTCAGCCAGTCAGGTATGTGCCATGCGTGATACACGCTTAGGCGATCATGTATCTTTCGATACATGACTGACGAGGCAGATTTTTTTCCAGCAGTAGACCAGTTGCCATCTAAGGTTATAGAACCTGATCTGTCCTAGCTAGAGGGAGAAGAAGAGGATTCATACCTTTCCCAAGGGTATTAGCACGTAAATACATGTAATGGGTTCGACTGGAATTCGAACTCGACTACTCCGAGCCGCTATACATTATTCCAGCGTGCCTCCTCCGACATTACTTCCTCGGTTATCCGTAGCGCGATTATCCGGACTTTGTTTATCCGCACCGGAAATGAAGTGAAAGAGCGAAACGACCCGAACATTTTTCAACTAAACCCGTTTGTATTTATCATCCCAGACAGCGTTTTGATAATTTAGAAAACCACAGTCAACGTTTAGTGAAAGCATTGATGAGTTTGTTGGGATTGCTATGAATTGAGTGTGAAATCAGAAGGTTTTTTTGTTGCTAGAGTGATGAATTTGAAAGCATGTTCTTCATATTAATCACAGCAAAAAGAAATCACCGCCCACAGAGGATCACATTGCAGTCAAAATAGCCAAGGCTGTAGCGAGGAAAAGAAAGTCCTGTGAAAATGAAAACCCAGATCAAACGGCAGCCAGGAGGGATTTAATGCTAAGTATATGGGAACTCTCAAACTCCTGAACAAGCCGAAGAGCCACTCAAGTCGTTCAATGCCGCCCGATGCTAGGATTTAATAAAAATGCAATATTGTTTTTTTTTGTTTTGTTTTTTTTCATATCTTTTCTTTAAGTTTTTATGTGCACAAGAATCTATTTTCCAGTTCGTCCTGCGTTTGCGAGAACTATAAAGAAATCGCAAGGCCAAACGGTTCAAAACTTTGGAATTTGGTTCCAGAAAGAAATATTTGTTGGGATTGCTATGAATTGAGTGTGAAATCAGAAGGTTTTTGTTACTAGAGTGATGAATTTGAAATCATGTTCTTCACATTAATCACAACAAATAAAAGCATCGACGTGCAAGTCGAATAAAACTCAATGCAAAATGAACAAGAAACAACGGCGGATGTGCATTCAACTAGAAAATATCGGACATTTATATACAATTTTTACAAACAGAGAAAAGGTTGTGTTTTGATTATATGCAAGTTGACGAAGCTTGCATCAAGAATATTAATGAATTAAAGTTCAGCAATGTTCTTTTGTTGAAAAAATGTCCACATGTAATACGAAAGGAAAATTTATCGAGAGGTAAATTAGAAATCAATGTATGTGAGATTTAAGTTGGTTTTGTTTGTTCTTGTTCGGACAGAGTTGTTCACCCTGGGCTCTATTTTCTTTTTTGTCTTATGCTAGAATTACAATTTCTGTTTGATAGTGTAATTAACACTTTTTAAGAAAGCTGTAATGGGTTTAGAGAGATAGAAAGTGGTTGGTAGTTGAGTCAGGAGTTGACGCGCGAAAAGTTCTTAAGTCAAAATGTAGACACGCGTGGATCTGTGTGGAATCTCTCTGAAGGCGAATTACTGACTGGTGAATTGGACTGAAATTCGTCCTTTTATTTACTTTGGGAAGTCAAAGTAGGCTCCGACGAAATTAGCGAATAAAGATTTTTGGCTATGGATACACCTTCTGGGGTCGTCTCGACCAATAGTAAGCCGAGTTTCACAATGTGTGGTGTTGATTGGTTGAAGCTAATTATTATGGAAGAGTCTATTTTTAACGGGGATGAGTGGGAAAATATGGACGATTCTATAAGTTAAGTTCAATTAATTGTTGTTAATTTACTCTTGGTTTTAATATTGTCATTCATTTGAATTCCAACCCCTCGATCACACCAGAAATTATGAATGTTGGTTGCGTTTAAACTGCCAAAAATTGACGTACTTCTTCATTAAAAAATAAACTAGATAAAACATTTAAAAAACGTTTTAAAATATTATTTCATGATATGAACGTAAAATTTCCTTCAGAAAAGCACATTTTTCTTCAGTTATTTTCGATAATTTAAATATTCAACTATCCGAACATATTTTTCAAACTCTGTGCCAAAATGTCAGGATAATAAAGCAAGAACTCTATTTGGTGTTACTCATGTTTCGATTTTAATATCTGGTTTCCTATTACAAAATCACCGACATTGTGATTGACTTCATCATCATTTATTTTAACCGCACGAAACAACAAATCAGTGTACTGATGTTAACGTAACCCCGTTATATGTGACCCCACAATGGGCTCGGTGAGCAAAACTCGAATTTTGGCCTCGTCTGTTGCGTTCACTTTTAACACAAAAACCTCGGGAATCTCTTCTCCGCTTCTCCGCCAATTATGGGTTAGATGGAAGTGTGGATTGAGCTCTATAGCTTGGGATTGAGTCTAGACTAAGTTGAATTCAAAATCTTAGAGGTGGCAACTGGGGGACAATTCAGTTGACTTTTCTGAAAAAAAAGTTTTCTCTCTTCTCAAAATACTCTCTTTTCAATACTTCTTCTTCTTCTTCTTCTTCTTCTTCTTCTTCTTATTATTATTATTATTATTATTATTATTATTATTATTATCATTATTATTATTATTATTTGTGTATGTTATATTTCCTGCTTTGTATCCTGTAGAGTCGGGTTCAAACTAGGGTCCTTACGCCCTATATGCGAATTGTCATTTAACTGATAGGATTTTTCTTAGTATATGGGATGTTCCTAGTAGGGCGATCTTCTGGGCAAACTGTATGTTGATGTTACCTGGGACGCTGTTAGTAAAATTGTCCATTCCTTTTCTCACGAGGCCCAGAGCTCCGATTACTATTGGTATGACAGTCTTAGTCTTATTCCCCACATCCTGTTAATCTCGATCTCCAGGTCTTTGTATTTGGACAATTTCTCGATCATATTTATGAAGGTGTTTCTCTCAAATGGTACTTCTATGTCAGTAAGCAAACACTTCCTGAATTTCATGTCTTTTATGATAATATCAGGTCTGTTGGCTTTTATTTTCCTGTCAGTTTGAATTGGCAGGTCCCAGAGGATAGTTACATCGTTATTTAGGGTAACTGCATCTGATTGGTACCATCTCTCTGTGGTTTCGATTTTGTGCTTCTTGCATTTCTCCCAGTGCACAGATGTCGCTATATTGGTGTCTCTGGGTATATTCCTTTTTTTGCTAGTTCCGGACATCCTGAGATGATATGGTCAAGAGTTTTATCATATCCTGAATCTTTGTTTAGTTCCATCCTTGATGATGTGACAGTGATAGGATCTGGTTACTGGGCTTTGGTCCTCGGCTGCAGTAATTAAGCCTCTTCTGGTTTTCCTTTCAACCCGGTTCTTCTCAGATATATGATGTCTTTTCTGTTGGTCCACATCTACTTCTTTTGCTCTTTTTGAAGTATTTGCCATGCAACGCGATGTCCTCCCATTTTTTTCTAATTTCATTTGGCCATGTTGATTCACTTTCTGTTTTATTCGTTTGGCGTAGATGCTTTTCACTTCGTTTTTTGTTGGTAGAGTTTCTTGTAGACTGCAGCTTCTTTAGTTGATGGAATGGATTTGGTGTTTTACTCTTTCCAAGAGAGGCTCATAGTTTTTAGTGAGATAGGATTCCAATCCGATTCTTGTAGTTTATCCTTCTACTTCTTTTTTTCTCATTATTATTATTATACTTTATTATTGTTCTTTTTCTTCTTCTTCTTCTTTTCCTTTTCCTTCTCCTTCTCCTTTTCCTTCTTCTTCTTCTTCTTCTTCTTATTATTATTATTATTATTATTATTATTATTATTATTATTATTACTTTATTATTGTTCTTTTTCTTCTCCTTCTCCTTTTCCTTTTCCTTCTCTTTCTCCTTCTCCTTTTCCTTCTTCTTCTTCTTCTTCTTTTTCTTCTTCTTCTTCTTCTTCTTCTTCTTCTTCTTATTATTATTATTATTATTATTATTTCCTTATTATTGTTCTTTTTCTTCTTTTCCTTCTCCTTCTTCTTCTTTTTCTTCATCTTCCTCTTCTTCTTCTTCTTCTTCTTCTTATTATTATTATTATTATTATTATTATTATTATTATTATTTCCTTATTATTGTTCTTTTTCTTCTTTTCCTTCTCCTTCTTCTTCTTTTTCTTCATCTTCCTCTTCTTCTTCTTCTTCTTCTTCTTCTTCTTCTTCTTCTTATTTTATTATTGTTCTTCTCCTGCTTCTTCTCCTTTTCCTTCTCCTTCTCCTTCTCCTTCCTCTTCTTCTTCTTCTTCTCCTTATTATTATTATTATTATTATTACTTTATTATTGTTCTTTTCCTTCTCCTTTTCCTATTATTTTCTTTTCTTCCTGTGGTTCGTGTTCTTCTTTTTTCTTCTTCTTCTGCTTTTGTTCTTGCTCTTGTCCGTCATTATTATTATTATTATTATTATTATTGTTGTTGTTGTTTTCTTCTTCTTCTGCAAATTCTTGTTCTTCTTTAACGCCTTCAGTTTCTTATTCTCATTATTATTATTATTATTATTATTATTATTATTATTATTATTATTATTATTATTATTACTTTATTATTGTTCTTTTTCTTCTTCTTTTCCTTTGTTTATGTTTGGATACGAAACTGTGCATATATGAAAAATTTCGGGAGATCTTTAAATGAACCGAGCGTCTATTCACATAAAAGTATCCATTAAAATAACGTTTAATCGTCAGACATAGATTTTTCTTTTCTCAGTTTCAGGTAATTTCGCGTAAAATTCCAAGACGAAAATGAATATGATACTTGTCGAAAGACGTTTTATTAAAAAGTCGGCTTTTATTATTATTATTATTATTATTATTATTATTATTATTATTATTATTTTACCCGAAATTTCTTGAAATAGAGAAAGAATAACATGTATGCCTGAGGATGGCAAATGTTTTACCGAAAGTACTTGCAATATGAACCAAACATCTAATCAATAATCAATATATAATGTATATATACTACTTTTCTTGGTGATGTTTTACACGATATTCGTTTTAATTTTCGATTTATAAGTAACGCAGTAAAAAATTGTTTTTTTCTGCATTTTGATCGGTTATTTAATATTTGATGCTGATCCGGGAAGCCGATTATAGGAATTTTCTCCTCCGGCCAAAGTTGACAATTTCTGAATTTTTTGTAGATTGGTGCTGTTTTTCTTCTTGTTCATATGTTTGAAGTATTTTGGTTTTTGCTTTTAAGTTCCCATATATGTTTCGAAAGGATTTTACTGTTGATGTATTTCACTTTGCTTTACTATGAGTAAACTAACTCGTTAGATGTCACATCACAACTGGGGCATTTCCAAGACGTCAATTTATAGTGGAACCACCTACCATTACATTTGCATACTTCTTTCTCATGACTTTTGACACGTCAGTGTACATACACATAATTATGGAGATATAGTAAACCATAGAATGCCACACACACACACACACACACACACACACACACACACACACACACACACACACACAGATTATAGAAGAAGCAAACGTTACGCTTAACGCTGAAATATACAGGGGTTGGACAAAATAATTGAAACACTTGTTAAATTCAAAGAAAATTTATTTAATATGGAGTTGGTCCTCCTTTAGCCTCACATACAGCTTTAATGCGTCTAGGAATGGAATCATACAGCTTCCTGACTTCATCCACAGGAACTTTCAGTCATTCTTCCATTAACACCTGCTCCAGCTCTTTAAGACACGACGATGGAGGATAGTGGCCCCTAACTTGTCGCTCCAAAATGCACCACAAATGTTCAATAATATTTATATCTGGAGATTGGGGAGGCCACTCCATGTGTTCTAGCTCACTTTCATGCTCTTCATATCAACTGTTAACCACTCGAGCAGTATGTATTGGAGCATTATCGTCTTGGAAGATGCAGTCACCATCAGGGAGTAAAGTCTGGGCAATTGGATGAACATGATCTCCCAAAATGTTCAGGTAATCTTTGCTGTTGATTCTACCATGCAGGGCAACTATTGGATCGAGACATTTCCATGATATGGCGGCCCAAACTATCACTGATCCACCTGCATGCTTTACTGTTGGAAGAAGGCAGTCAGGGTTGTAGACTTCTTTTGGCTGCCTCCACACATAAACTCGCCCTGAAGTTGGGAAAAGAGAAAAACTGGACTCGTCTGAGAATATGACTTGCTTCCATTGGTCTGCAGGCCAGGCATTGTGATCTCTGCACCACTTCAACCTCTTCTGAATGTTGCGAGTGGAGAGAAGAGGTTTCCTTATGGCGGCTCTTCCATGATATGCAGACTTACGGAGCTCACGACAAACAGTTTTAGTAGAAACTGGACTATTCAGATGATTATTCAACTCAGCAGTCACTTTGGCCGCATTTGTCCGATGATATTTTGCCACATTGCGTTTCATTGCACGTCGGTCTCTGTCAGTACGTTTGCAAGTGCAGCCCGAATTGCTACAGTTCCTAGAGGTTTTACCGTTTCTCGAATTGCGTCATAGTTCTTGATATGGTATCTCTTGAAAAAACAAACAGTTCAGCAACCTTAGTGATCGAGGCTCCTGCCATGCAAGCTCCAACAATTTGCCTTTTTTCTAACTCAGAGACGTCACGGATTTAGCTTAAATTTTACTAAATCCTAAAAATAAATAAGACAAAGACAGTAAATTAGATAAATAAACCTATTTACAATAGATATAACCTGCAATTACGAAGTTTTAGTTAAAGTTCTTAATATAATAGGTCTTTGAAATATAGGAGTGGAATTTGCACCTGTTCCAATTATTTTTTCCAACCCCTGTACATGAAATAGCAGATTTATTTGAACATTTATATCACATCTTCATACACAGATATGTTTATATAAACAGTTTCAACCCTTTTTTCCACGTCTGTGCATGTGCGCATGCGTGAATGTGTGTGAGTGTAAAATCGCACATATGCGTATATCAAACAAGAAGAGAAACGTTTGATGACAATGTCGACAAAAAATGAATTGCCATGTCCGCAAATGTTCCAGTGCGCGATATCGAGTCGATGGATGTCAGTGAAAAATGATCCGCACTTCACAGACAGGTTTACGACTATCAAAGATAAAGACAAGAAAGTCGCCATCATCGAAATAAAGGCGAAACAGAGCTGTAACTCCATCCTAAGTCTGCGCATACAAGTTTTATTTATGGAGATTTCTGAAAAACGATATCGCTGCAAGGTCTTCACCCTCTGCCTTCCACTGAACGTCTTCTCGATCACGAAAGCGATTGACTCTTGCATAAAAACATCTTCCTACGGCATTAAACGCTCCCCCGCTCTTGATCTGAACGTTGGAGAAAACCGGATAAAGCAAGCGAGACATTATATACATCAACGTCTGCCTTTATTATCTTAATTGTGGAATTTAACCAGACCGCTGTAAGATTTACAATGGAAGCACATAGAGTATGATTAAGAATTTTTCAGAAGAAATACTATTCTTTCATACAAATAATATTGCAGTATGTGAAAATATTGATTTATACTCTGTCGTCGTCGTTAAGCAAAGCTCCATCTGGTCACCGGGGAGTTGGTGAAGTTGTGTGATCTCTTTAAAAGAATTACCAATTCCGAAAGATATTTCTTGTAAAAGTTATCGGAGAGAAAATATAATTTTATGCAAACAGATACAAAATGTTTTCAAGCAACCAATTTCCTCTTGCGTATCTGTCGTTCGGTGAAATATGAAAACAGAAGTCATTATAATTTGAGATTCAGCAACTGATTAGTCTTCAGGTTTAGTTGGTAAAACAGATGCCCTTCTGATGAAGAAACAACTTGATTTAGCATCATATTGGGGCTAGCATTTGCAGTCCACGTAGTTCGCTCGCGTCTGTAGAAGGACTGTTGAGAGATGATATAGGGCAACAGAAATAAAAGTAATAAAATACTAATCAATATATATATATATATATATATATATATATATATATATGTGTGTGTGTGTGTGTAATTTGGCAGCAACTTTTCTTTTAAACATGTAGTATTGAATGTTAAAGACAACATAGTCTTGCATATTTTCTTTTGAATTTTCTCATATTCTCTAATGAGACTTTTTATTTGAAAATGATTTCGAAATATGTATTGTCCATACGATGACCTAGCGCTTTCGAACATCAGTGTTCATCTTCAGGGTCAATATTTTTAGTCAAAATTTTTTTAAACAAACATTTGCCAATTATTTTATAGCGTAATAATGTTGCTACTTTTTTACAAACTAAAAACGTTAAAATCCTTTTAAATTCAAAAGACGCGATGATGTTATATCACGTGCAGGGCGAAGATTTTTTATCATGTGACAGCGTGAAAAAGATTTCCACTACACAAGACAAAAGATCGAAGAATACGTTATAAAATTTAAATATATTATAAACATTGTAATATTCTACCAGAAATATTATAATCTATACGATTAATAAGAGGTCTTTTGCTTTTAATAGTTAATGCCTCTAAGATTTTAAGGCGTCTAATGTCTGTATGTTTATCTATAATTTTAGATATATATATATTATGAAATGGACAAAGTCCGACAATTATTTAAAGACATTTTTATGTTTAACATTCTTTTTTATCGATACAAGTATTTAAGTAAATGCTCGGGTTTTTAATAAAAAGGTATTAAACAACATTTACCGGCCTGAATGTCTGATGTGGACCCGAAGTAAGGGCCACGGAAGGAAGACACGGAACACGGGTTAGAGGTAAGAAAGATATATTAAACAGAAAAGTTACAAAGAATAGTGTAAGCAGGGCTTACTATTCCAGTGGTGTCCGATATTGGTATCGTACGCGGCTGCGCATTACTGGTGCTACTACTCCCATGAGACTACCATTCACATAATAATATAGTAGTGGGAGAGTCCATAATGTAGGGAAGTATTGGTCTCACAACAATGTCCGAGAAATTTTCATTGAAAATATTCGTCCTCCCTTTCCTATGAAAATTTCTCGGCCATTGAGGCCGGTAAATGTTGTTTAATACTGTTTATTATAAACAGAGCATTTAAATATTTCTATCTATAAAAAGAATGTTAAACATAAAAATGTCTTAAAATATATATATATATATGTATGAGTATATACATATATATATATGTGTGTGTGTGTGTGTGTGTGTATGTGTATGGATGTGTAGATATATGGATATATGTGTATATATATATATATGTGTGCAGATGTGTGTATATATGTGTGTGTATATGTATGGGCGTGTGCAATTTTTTAAAAAAAGTATTTACAGGTCTGTTATTGATATTTTACCCCATTTTCTCCCTTAATATTCTCCATTTGGAATTGTGAGTTTAAAATTCTTTACAATACGGAGGAAACTTTTTAAAGACTGGTAATTGAATTTAAATGTATTACCCTTTAATAATCATTATTGATGATAAAATATTTAGATTTTTGATAATTGAATACTAAAGTCATCACCTAATATTTTTTGGAAAAGATTTTTAGGGAATTCTAAGGACACACCTATATATGTGTAAATATGTGGAAACATTTAAAAAGATATATGTAGGTATTAATACATGAAATTACCCGTGTATATCGGTACATGTGTACCTGTATGAATGACTGCACATGTAAAGGAACGTATGTATATGTGAAATTTGCATGGATGTGTTTACAATATATGACAGAGCAAGATCTCTAATATGACATTCAAATATCACTCCATATTAACTTAAAAACTAAATTTTAAGTAAGAGAAATTACCAATCTAAAAATAGTCGCTAATTGAACTCATGAATAAAATTCAAACTGATAGAGATGTCACCTTAATAATCAATTACAACTAGAAGTAAACTTATATTTGAAAATAAAATTTTAGTGCTTTAATGTAAATTCTATGAATATTTTTCTAATCGACTATTTCATATTAAATCCTCCAAATTTTAAAAAAAACTTTAACAAACAGATAATTAAATTCCTTATAGACTGTTTAAACATTCAAACTTATATCAAACATTACAATATTTATGAACTCTCAAAGCAAAACAACAGCGCCTATTTCGGGCCTTTCATTCCAAAGAAAGTTAATGGCACTTTCTCTCATAACTTCTCTCTCTTTTTCTCTTTATGCCTTTTTCTCATCTCCCCCTTCCATATCAATATATAACTTCCGTTAAGTTAACCGATTTAATGTGTCAATGTCTGGATTTCCTCAAACAATTTAAATTTGAAAGAATAGAAATGTTACATCAAACTCAATCATGTCTCCCCCCCCTCATTTCCTCACTTCGTAAATTTACATATGCTTAGTACTGCCCGTCAAAAATGTGTAAATTTCTTTTCATTTTTCATTTAAAGTCTGATGATCCGCGGTCCTTTAAAAGGGCTGTGGTGAAATAATTTATTACATGGAACCTTAAAGTTGTCTGTTTTTATTTTTATTTAAATTATTAGCTCTGATTTACACTGAGCTCTCTGGATTTTATCCTCCTTGGGTTTACCCATACGGATTACCTAGTTTTTCGTAAACTAAATAAATATATATATATATATATATATATATATATATATATATATATATATATACAGCCACACTGATGAGCTGTGATACAGCAAAACAGTCTGTCTGTGGATGACAATATATATGCTCCTGAAAAATTTATCTCGGTTGAGCTCTCTGGGAAAGAAATGTGGGTTTGTAAACAGTGACTATTACGGCTAATAATGCAAGACTCTTCGGTAGATCGAATTGAGTTCTCTCAGTTACTGTGTGTTTATCTAAAAATAAATTCACCTTCATCCCTGCCGTGCGCCAACGGCTTAGTGGTAGAATCTCCTGCTGACACCAATTCAGCCAGGTTTCGAACCTAGCTAGAGGCAACCGAACGTCTAGCCACACTGATGAGCTGTGATACAGCGAAACAGTCTGTCTGTGGATGACAATATATATATATATATATATATATATATATATATATATATATATATATATATATATATATATGTATATATATATATAAGGATCAAACACTAATATTCCATGGTTATAATTTATTACATTGGAATCGTAATCACGATCCAATTCATCAGATCTACAAATTCTCTCTCTCTCTCTCTCTCTCTCTCTCTCTCTCTATATATATATATATATATATATATATATATATATATATATAAAGTGTGTTTTTATTTCGTCTACTGGCCTGCGCGGTCAAGAAGACTTAATAAAGAAAATATGGCTTCTGGTAGAATTTAATCTTTCTTCTTGCTTTGCAGGAGGCACTACTCTCTGACCTGGTTTGCTTTGACCGCTCGGCTACAGGGAGCTTCACCGTTACGAGTGACAAAAGACGGTGGTTCCTTTTTTCATTGTTAATTCAATTTTTAATGACAACCCGAACTAACTCTTCGAATTATTTAAAAACTCATGCAAGTTAATAATCTTTATTAAAATTTACTAAAGTTCGATACATGACCCATATGAATGTCGATATGCTAGAAAACTCTATCCAGTATAATTTGCGAAACCTCTGAAAAATAGCTGAACCCTGTTGACTTTGCAGTTACTATTACAAAATGTTCGAAGATTGAAGTCCAGCTTTCAGTGTTCAAATCCCAGTGATGCAGAATTATAAATCCCACTATTGACTGCCATAATGCACATTACTAACAGCGTTACTCAGGTTTTTTTTAATCATTTCACTCCAAGCAAGGTAATAAAGCCACTAAGGAAACATTATTAAGGAGAGAGAACAATAAAGAAACGAGAGTTAAGAAGGCATTGACATTGTATTTAAATTTTTTTAAATCAAATTTGACTGGAAAGCAAGAAGCCCGTGGAGAATTGCACAAGCGAGAAGTGCGATAGAAGAAACTGTTAACAAAGAACTTACGGCTGCATCCAGCCAACTCAGCTATAAAATGATGAGACCTTACTGCCACTCTAGTACTGCGCTTAAATTCATAAAGTCTAGGTACCAAAGAGGAAAGTGATATTTATTTTGTTTAAATTACAGAATGTGGCACAAGGCCGAAGGGGGGATTGGAGAAAGGACAGTCTTCTTCTGTCTTAACTATAACTTAGCTAGCAGCAAACACTGACCCAATCGTACGAACAATATTCCTTACACCAAAACACCACATTCATACGTATTGTTCTTACTACAACCACCATAATACCTCACTGTCTCTATGAAAATATTAACTAGTCCCCATATTTACAATTCAGTGTCTGTGGGGAGAAGGGGAATAGAACATCAAAGAGGAAATTTCATCAAAATAATTACGATGAAAATATTTATAGAAAAGGCAGAGGGAAGCTACGTTATGGCGGTGGGAAAGTGACTGAAGCCGAGATGCCAGGTCAGGACTAAAAACATTGCAGATTGTTGTTTGGCTTTTATTAAGAATCTTTAAATAAATAGCAGAAGACTAGACCAGAACTGACAGTATGGCCGAACGGTAGATTTAAAAATGTCTAAGATAGATTCCAGCGAGAAAAATTGTCTCGCACGACACAGTTTCGGCGGTGGGAAATTTATTTATGTTCATGTAAAATCTGCGATAAGTACACCCTTGAAGTTCATATTATTTTGTCCATGGTCCGTTCGTAACTCTTCAGTGACTTATAGCTTCGAAAATAACAAACCTCTCTCTCTCTCTCTGTCTCTCTCTCTTTCTCTCTCTCTCTCTCTCTCTCTCTCTCTCTCTCTCTCTCTCTTAAATATCAGTCCCTTCTTTCACTCCCTTTTAGCTCGAGAAGACCACCCAAATCATCATATTTTGAGGGCCATATGAATACGACCCCACATCTGCCCTCTCAAAGGCACTCATTCCATTCTAAGCCCACTGGTGTCAGATTCCAAAGCTCAAGGAATTAGCATTCCTAGCACCCGAGCTGCCATTAAAGAAAGTACAAAGTAACATTAAAAGCCAACATCTTGCGCAACTAAAGAGGATTATATATGGAACGCGGGTTATTAAAGATAATGACGAGGAAAATATAAACTGAATTAAAAGTCACTGCATCTTTACAAAACAAGTAGCCGACGCGATTGTCACACGTGTTATAAGAAATTCGATATTCCCAGAATTAACAACGACAAAAAATGACTTAAGACAATAAAACTGAAACGTCATTACTTCGCGATTGAGGGAGACCGAAACGTGGCAAAGGTCATTGCTGGCCAAAGCCGAAATAGCGAACAGTTTTGGCTTGGGATATAAAACTTGTACGAGCAGAATAAATATGACAAGAAAATGGTAGAATGATTTGAGTAAGATAGGTATATTTATGTGCTTAAATGGAATAAATTTGTTCTATGTAGGAATGTTTAAGTGTTGATTATATATATATATATATGTTTTGTGTGTGTGTGTGTGTGTGTGTGTGTGTGTGTGTGTGTGTGTGTGTGTGTGTGTGTGTGTGTGTGTGTGTGTGGAGACATCATATATTTAAGTTAATTTTAAAAAAATGAACATGTACGTGTGCCGCTTGTTCGTGAATGAAAAGCAATGAAAACGAAAAAAAAAGAGAAAAAAAAATGAAGTGAAAATGAGAGAAAAAACAGAAAATTGTGGAAAAGAAAGAAAGAAAGAAAGAAAGAAAGACAGAAAGACAGAAACAAACAAAGAAAGAAAAAGATGACTGAAAGAGAGAATTAATCAAAGGCAGACATTGAGAAAAAAAAGACGGACAGAAAGAAAGAAATTAAATGAAAAAACAGAAAATTATAGGAAAAGAAAGAAAGAAAGAATACGAGGGAGAGAGTAAAAGAGTAATACAATGAAATATATAAAAAGGAAGAGGAAAAGAGAAAGAAGGAGAAATCTGGAACAGAGAGACAGACGCAGAGGCAGGCATGGAGAAAGAAAGGAAAAAAGAAAGAAAGAAATAAAGAAAGAAAAAAGAAAGAAATAAAGAAAGAAAGAAAGAAAGAAAGAAAGAAAAAATCTACGAAAAGAAGAAAAATGAACTAAGAGAGAAGCAATAAAAAATGAACAAAAGAGAGAATAAAAAATAAAGAAAGTAAAATAAAGAATAAATTAATAAAAGAAAGAAAGAAAGAAAGAAAGAAAAGAAAGAAATGAAGAAAAGAGAGAGTGTTAAAAAGAAAAAGTAACAAAAAGAGAATAAGGAGAAACATATAGATATAAAATTTACAAAATGTAAAACACGAAAGAAAGAAAGAAAGAAAGAAAGAAAGAAAGAAAGAAATTTCTCATTTCAAATTATGATCAACAAGAAATAAAAGTCACCCATTTTTCTTTATTTCGGTACAAAAACGAAAATAACAAAATGCGTCCGACATTTTGAAAATAGAAAATTTGGAATTATTTTCAATTCTAACTGCCAAAGACTTCAATTTCATGCCAACGGATGAATTAGTGAAGGTTTCAAATTGATCACACGTCCTGTTCAACCGATTCTCCTGCTGAATTCGTCTTGCAAGTTGGTCATGAAAAAGAGACGATGATCCTGAGCAAATCTTGCGCTAGAAGAATATTGCAGTTCTCGGTTGTGGTTTAATGGAAATAAGCTCGGAGTGAGAACCCTAAATTTTACTTACAGGCCAAAGGACAATTCCTGATACTGATTTTCTAAGCGAGGCTTGAATGCGGCACATGGCCGAAAGTATGGGCGCCCAGTGAGGATCGAACTCACAATTCATTTGGAACAGTTTTAGCAAGCTTGCTAACCGTTACACCACGCCGAGGCGCCCATAGTGATTTTCTAAGCCCGGCTTAACACAAGGCCGAAAGTAAGAGGCATCCAGTGAGGATTGAACTCACTACTCAGTCGTAATTGTTCTAGCGAGACGAGCTTGTTAACCATTACACCACCTTGAGTTCACCCCAGGACAATTCCTGATATGATCGTTGTTAACTTCTCAACTGCGTCACAAGATGGGACCATCACAAGAAGTCCTTTCTTAAACGAAGTAACCATGGTTCGAATCTTGAACCGGGGTGTCATGTTTAAAACTCTCACACTAAGACCACTCAGTCACTTTTTTTTTTCATATCCTTTCGTTAAACATTTTTACAATGATCTGAATAATATATTTGTTATCGTTTCGCCACATGTAAGTCACTAAAACGCAAGTGTGAGAAAGAATAAGAGAAAAAGGAAAAAACATTATTAAGGAAAGAGAAGAATAAAAGAATAGGAATTAGTGTGGCAAAAGATAACGATTGACATTGAATTTAAAATTTTTAAACGAAAGTAAACGGGGGAAAAAACAAGAGACATGAATTGAGTTCCACAAGCGAGAAGTGTGAGAAAAGAAACTGTTAGTATAGAAAAAGAATAAAAAGAAAAAAAATAGATTCATCCATTTTCGACGGTTATCAACCCTTTACATGTTATTTAACGCCAGAAAATATTTTCAGATTGCAAGAATTTTATTTTTATTGGAATGAAATAATAATTGTTTATTGATACAATTCTTACTAATTAACCCATAGCTGGAGGAGAAGAGGTTGATTCATGCGTTTCCCAAGGATATTTACGCGTAAGTGAACATAACGAATCCAACTGGAATTAGAACTCGGCTCTCCGATTAACAATTCTGAATCATTGTTCATTACACCAGTCACACTGCTGTAGTATAACCACGAACGATAATGGGTATCTCCCCATTCACATGCTTACAGTAGTAAATGCTGTATGTTGGTCTCGAGTAGGAGATTCGTCTCCAGCTATGCTGGTCAAACTCTCTGCCTCCGGGCAGAGATGATCCCCAGGCGAGGCTATGTCGAAAGGCAGAATCTTGTCTTCGGAAACAGCTGCCCATCCACGTTTTATAGGGGATCTACGGGGAATTTTTGTCCGAGCCTACGATACCCCACATTAAATTCGGCCTTGTGCCACATCTGACCGCGTGGGGGGGGGTAGATATCCTGCAGTTGGAGATTCATTGTGGAATTCACTTGACTCACTTCTAGCAGTTGACTACTTCTTCTACGCGCCGCGGGCGAATCTTATATGTGTTGTTCTTGTCCTAAGTATTATCGTTCATTACCAACCTTCGTTTGATTATTCTATTCGGTGACCTTCCCTAGGTTACAACACGCACAATCCAATATTAAAGCACTTGGTTTTCCCAAGCGGCTACCCATTTAGGTACTGACCAGGATCTCGTTTCTTAACTTTAGCGACCGTACGGGAAACGATGTTTTAAAGTGATGTGGCCACAAGCCCATTATACTATCAGCACATCCAATCTTACAGTACCTGGTCTTCCCAAGCAGTCACTCATCTAGGTACTGACCAGGCTCGAGTTTGCTTAACTTTGATGATGATTCGAAAACCAGTGTTTCAATGCGATACGGCTGTAAGTCTTTTTTTTTTCTTTAATCTCTACACTCTTTTCTGTCGGGAAATGTACTGACCCAAAAGTTGAGATAGATAAATAATAATAATAATAATAATAATAATAATAATAATAATAATAAAAATAATAATAATAATAAGAAGAAGAAGAAGAAGAAGAAGAATCTGAGAAATAACAATAAAGAAGTTATATTCCGAATACTGACATCTTAATGTCGTATTTATATTGACTAGTGACGAAATTCCCCTTGTGTATCAATTCCCTTAACTGCAAACGCAGCTTTGTACTAAAGATTATAACGAGAAAGGTATGTTAATATGAATAGGTTGTGTGGTACAAACATTAGTTTGAGCAAAGAACAAATAGTAATTAGATGATTAGATTTTTTTAGAAACGTAATCAGAGGACCGAGCTCCAATTCAGTGCCCATCTGCTGCGCTCATTTTCACACAAATTTCCTTGAGAAAGGCGGAATCGATCTCGTCTTCTGCTAGTTATGAGTCAAATAGTTTCTCTGTGTTGTGTCAGAAAGTTTTTTCCTCGTCTGAGTCCACCCTTCAAATCTATAAATCAACTTTGGAATATTGCTGTCATATATTTTCTGGTGCCCCCGCTGTGCGTCTCGGGGTCTTTAACAATATCCAGAGATGGCTATGCAATGTGATAGGGTCTGATCTGGCATCTCGTCTACAGTCACTTCCACACAGACATGATGTGGCTTCCCTCTGTCTTTTCTACAAGTATTTTCACGGTTCCGACGACCTACTTTCGCTGGTTCTCGGACTATGAATTTAAGCGCGCTACGAGGTTAGCATCTCAGTCCCACCCTTTCACTGTCCAGTTGCCATCCAAGGCTACAGAACCCAGTCTGTCCTGCTATTTACCCATAGCTAGGGAAAGAAGAAGAGAATTCCTACCTTTCCCAAGGGTATTAGCATGTAAGTGAGTGTAATGGATTTGACTGGAAAGTCAGTCAGTCAGTTATGTGCCCTGCGTGATACACGCTTAGGCGATCATGTATCTTTCGATACATGACTGACAAGGCAGATTTTTTCCCGCAGTAGGTTGCCATTTCATTCTGAGGTAGACCAGTTGCCATCCTTAGCTATAGAACCCAGTCTGTCCTGCTATTTACCCATAGCTGGAGAGAGAAGAAGAGGATTCACACCTTTCCCAACGGTATTAGCACGTAAGTGAATGTAATGGATTCGACTGGAATTCGAACTCGGCTCTCCGATTATTCAATCCGAGTCGCTATCCACTGCCCCTCCTCTCTCTCTCTCTCTCTCTCTCTCTCTCTCTCTCTCTCTCTCTCTCTCTATATATATATATATATATATATATATATATATATATATATATATATATATATATATATATATATATATATATATATATATATATATATATATATATAATGTAGATGTCTGAGAATATATATTGATGCGATCATGTTTTTCCAGCATCTCTGATGATGCATCCCAGTACCTTCGTCTTACCCAAACACACCACGCTTCAAAAAAGAAAGAAAAAAAGAATATACTGGTATTTGTCCGTACTTATATGAGTACACATTATATACACCAAGAGATGAACGTAAGAGATGACGGCCGAGACACGAGAGGCTGGAGAGAGAAAAAGGCAAAAGGAAAGAATGTTTAGAAAAGAAAAAGAAAGTATATTAAGAAAAAAAAAAAGTGAACAGAAAAAAGTGTAAAACAGGAGAGAGAAAAAAGGCTACCTTAGAGAAAGAGTTTATTTCTTTGAGGTGTTGAAGAGTCGGGGACCTGTCTTCGCTTAATGACTGCTACGGTTGTCATATATGTTTCTTTGTGGCATTCTTGAAAAGTTATGAGGCCCAATCCGTTCCTGGTCTGATGCATGCTTGCCCTTCCCGCCTCGATAACTGCATTACCAGCGTCGCCATATAGCACGCTGTTACCGCCCAGAACTACACCTTCCCCGAACATCCTGCCAATCTTTTCATCACCGCTACCATCACCACAACATACATGGCTACAACTACCACGGGCATTGCTGCCAAAACTTCTATCTCAGAAGTCTCAGGCAACAGATTGTGCAATATGTCAGATGGTTTTGTGACTACTACCATGGCGGCGACTGCCACCATTGTTGTTCTGTTCGTTGTAGGGGTGAAAGCAGAAGAGATGCTTGTCATTTTAGCTGCGATTATGAATAAAGGAAAAATTAAATAAATATATTAAAAGCTTGAAGGGGATTTTATTTTATTGAAAGCGCTCGAAATATTTTTTTACACAAATAAAATGTCAATATGAGCTTAAAAAATAAGTCGGGGGAAAAACTCTTTTTTTAAAAAAAAAACCTGACTGAAAGTTGATTTTGAAAATTTTATTTCTCCATAAGTTCTTGCGTGTCTTATATCATTTGATGGCTTTAAATGCTTAAGTTGACGTCATGTTTTAAACATTTGGATTTATGCTTTCGTTTTTTACAAACCTTTTGTTTTTCAACTCAGTTGCTTACATCGGCATTGGTCAGTATATCAAAATCACAAGTAGTAATACATGACGAAGGAACAGTTCATTTTTTATTGTTAGCTTTATCATACTGTTATATATATATATATATATATATATATATATATATATATATATATATATATATATATATATATATATTATTATTATTATTATTATTATTATTATTAAACTACTAGTAATACTCGGTTGGAAAAAAACTCGGGTAGAGCAACCTGTCAGTCTATCAAAACAAATTGTTACCCAAGGAAAAAATTAGAAAACAAAGAAAGAACTACAAACTCTCGAACAGTGAAATAAATCGTCCAGTACCTTAAGTTTTTAGTCCAAAGAAAAAACTCCAAGCGAGTAATAAAGCTAAAATGTAGAGTGCTTATTTATAATTTATATATATATATATATATATATATATATATATATATATATATATATATATACATATGTGTGTGTGTGTGTGTGTCATTCACAGACAGTACTGTTTCGCTGTATCACAGCTCCTCAGTGCGATAGTTAGACCTAGAGAGCCAGACAAACCTACCACGGTTTCATCTAAACGTATCGTCAGGGAAGACCAAGATGATTGCTTATTTAAACTTTAACAACAGTACTTTGTGCAGAAGTTTATATAAACAACTAATGAAAATCATTAAATCTAAGAAATAAATAAATAAACCCAATAGGAGAGTTGATGGCGTAATTGGAAGGGGAAGGAAAGAGATGTTATTGTTTGGAAAGGGAAAGGAAAGACGTGATCATCTCTTTATTTATAAGAACAGTATAGATCGTTGATGAAACTGAGTAGGAAGAGACAATATCATCAACAATTGTTTTTCTATTGCCTTTTCTTTTTCCTTTACCAGAATCACTGCTGACTTTCTTTGGTGTATCTTACATGGAACCGTCATATACCTTGACATGCTATAGCAGTTAGCTACAGAGGATATATATATATATATATATATATATATATATATATATATATATATATATATATATATATATATATTAGTAGAAGACATATACTTATAAGACTCTATACTCGATCGGAAAATCTTCGGTGTCTTGATTTGCAAAAAAATCAAACCAATACCAAAGGGGAAAAAAGGAATGAAAAAGAAAGAACCAAGAACGTGTACGTTAGAAGAAAATAATCGTCTAACAAGCAAGTCCAAAGCCCAAAGAAAAAAAAAACCGATACGAGTACGCAAAATAACTAAATAAAGTGCTCAATACAGTAAGTAGAGCAGACCTAGTTAGTCCTAGAGAGCCAGACAAACCTACCACGGTTTCACCTAACGGATCGTCAGGGAAGACTTCTACTACTACTACTACTACTACTACTACTACTACTACTACTACTACTACTAGTACTACTACTACTAATAATAATAATATATATATATATATATATATATATATATATATTCTGTTTATACGTTATTTCCTCTGTAGGTAATAGTAAAGGATAAAGAGAAGGACTGCGATCAAGATCAAGGCATCAGATGTCGATTGACATTACATTTAAATATTTGAAGATTATAGCTATCAGGGTAGCAAGTGGGAGGAAGGGAGTTCCTCAGGCGGGAAGTGCAAGAGAAGACGCAGTTGGAGTAGAAGAGGCAGTTACATTTAATCATTTCGACAGCGAAAAGGTGGGACCGAGATGCCAACCTAGTAGCTCGCTTAAATCCATGCAGTTAGGGAACCAGTGAAAGTAGCTCTCGTCAGAGCGGATGGCATGAAAATATTTCTATAAAAAACAGAGGGAAGCCACATCACGTCTGCGAGAAATTGACTGGAGTTGAGATGCCAGGTCAGGACCTATCACATTATAGATAGATAGATAGATAGATAGATAGATAGATAGATAGATAGATAGATAGATAGATATAGTAAGGTAATGAAGGGTTTGGTAATCCGTGTGAATAATTCCAAATAAGATGTAATCCAGAGAGCTCAATGCACAACCAGAGCAATTATTAATTATTAATAATTAATTAATAATTAATTAATTATTTACACACACACACACACACACACACACACACACACACACATATATATATATATATATATATATATATATATATATTTATATATATATATATATGTATATATATATATATGTGTGTGCAGGTATGTAGAAAAATAGGAAAGAACATGTTAGGTAAATAATCCGAAGTTCCTTAGTATTTTTGCTTTTATTTTTAAAAAGACAGTGCTCCATACAGAAGTAGAGCTTATATTATAATATTTTTTAAAAAAATATGATTCCTTCCCAAATTCTCGCTTGACGAGAAAACAAGACCAGACACCTTAATTCGCCTTAATTTCAAAAATTATATTGAGGGTCTCGTCTCTCGTTTTTGAAACATGAGAACTCTTATTTAGCGAAGGAATCATATTTTTTTAAAAATATTATAATATATATATATATATATATATATATATATATATATATATATATATATATATATATATATATATTCGAGGTGCATTTCAGAAGTTTTCAGACTGTTTCAGGAGAGACATTTATTAATTTCAAGGAAGTTCAAAACTCTCATTCTCTTTAAAGTAGCAACCTCTGAATCCAATGCACTTGTTGTCGTGTTGCAACTACTTCGTAAAGGTCCCACAGAAGTCCTTCAAAATGAAGTTGTTCAGGACCCTTGTCACAGACTCTTTCCTCTTCACAATGACTTCAAAACGACTGTCCCTGAGGTTCGCTTTCAGCTTGAGGAACAACCCCAAATGTCACAAGGATCAATGTCTGAACTATCGGAAGGATTAAGGACAGTTTTGATGCCATCAACCATTTTCCTACTGTCAGCAACGTTTCTTTCCTTCCATTCGTCACTGAGCACCATAAGAACAAACTTTGCACAAATTTTCAGTATGTTGAGATCTTCATAATTCTGTCTATGTTTGGAACACCAACTTCAAATTGTATGCTTATTGTTTTTATCGACACACGACGGTCTTCATCTAGAAAATTGGTAATTCTCTCAACCAGTTCTGATGTTCGACGTCCCCCTCCCTCCCACATAGAGAATGTGGGAAGAAAAGGGGCGTCAGAACTCCTCTCTACCATACTTGAAACTTTTGTGTTAGTGAAAAACAGATGCTCGGCTCATAGAAGTTAATCCATAAGCAGCTTGGAGAATTTTATAAGATTCTGTAGCTGTTTGATTGATTTCTCTGTTTAACAGCATATCAACATCTTATGGGTCATTTACCATGTAGCGATTTTTACTCAGTTTAACATAAAAAATTATTGCATCGCCAGCTTTCAAATTGTTTTCACGTCCCGACTGCATTCTGGTCATCTGTGACAGGCAGTGTTTACTAGGGTGTGTTCAAAGAGCCATTACCGCCATCTCCTTCAATCTCAAATAACACAAGTTGGCAAGTCAGCTTATTAAATATATACTAATTATACACCAAAATTGCAATAATCTACGACAATTATAACTGCCTCTCCTAAAATAGTCACAAAACTCTGGAACGCACCTCGTATACACACACACACACACACACACACACACACACATATATATATATATATATATATATATATATATATACATTTTATTAGCATTATTACTATTATTGTTATTATTATTATAAAGAAAACAAACACTACAAACCCATGCGGTGATATTTATTTCTTTAAGGTCATTGCATTTAAATTTGTTTTCTAATCATTTCACCCCAAGTAAGGCAGTAAAGCCACTAAGACGCAAGGGGTTACTGAGTGTGAAAGAATAAGAAAAAGAGAAACATTATTAAGGAGTGAGAACAATAGAAGAGTAATCAGGAAGACAGTAGATAACGATTGACATTGCATTTCAATTGGTTTTCTAATCAGTTCACCCCATGCAAGGCAGTAAAGCCTCCAAGACACAGGTGTTACTGAATATCAAAAAATAAGAAAAAAAGAGAAACATTATTAAGGAGCGAGAACAATAGAAGAGGAATCAAGAAGACAGTTCCAGGTATTGAACTCAAATGTGTTCATGACCCAATGGATAAATCGTTGGTTGGATCCAGTGACTTGACCCAAAGTGTTGTAAAACATTTATTAATTTCAGAGAAAAAAAAGTCTAATTTTCTTCAAAGTAGGATCCTCTGTTTTCAATGTCACTTGTTGTAACAATCAGACTCTTCCCTGAAGTCCCCGTGGTAGTCAAACAAAGTGAATGTGTCCAGGTGCCTTATCACATCTTCGTCATCTTGTTAATGTCTTAAAAATGACTACTCCGTAGGTTCTCCTTCACCTTCGGGAACACCCAAAAGTTGCAGACTGTAGCGAGGGTGAGCAACAGTTTTGATGTCCCCCTCCCTGTCAACAGAAAACTTTATTGCATCGCGAGTTTCCAAATTGTTTTCACGTCCCGACTGCATTCTGGTCAACTGTGAAAAGCAGTGTTTATTTAGTAGGGTGTGTGTTACAGTTTTTGGGTACTCTATATATTAGTGAGTCAACCAAAATGAGCTGACTCATTTTATAGTTCACTAATAGAAGTGTTAACCAATCGGAAGGCTCCAAATATTCAATGAGGCATGTATAAAGGCGGTCATGTTTTTCCCGGAATATTCACTGCCAGGCTTTGATATCGAAGACTGAAGAATTACGGTAAAGCTGCTGGTGGTATTGGCGATATAGTCAGATTCAGTACAGTGTCTGACTCTTGAGTGTTAATCTTTAACATTGTTTCATTGAACAGATTACGTACTGCGCTGGATTCTATATTCATAGACTATGGCGAACATGGTCAACAGTGTGTTCAAACAGCCATTACAGCCGCCTCCTTCAATCTGAAATCACGAAAGTTGTCAGGTCAGCTCATTAGATATACAGGAAGCAATGGGTAAATTATCGATATTCTATATTTATCTGTATTTGATTTTGTCAACTTCACAGTATAGTATGGTCAGTTGGACAACGTCTGTAAAAAAATTAGCACCATGACACATTTCACCCCACTCTCGAAATTTAGAAATACTCTCGGCAAACGGGAATTTAGCTTCTTCTTCTTTTTATTACGAGCAGTAGCGAATAGGCGTCTGTTGTGGCGTGAGCAGTCAAGCTGGTATAGCCGAAGATAGTGGTTCCTGTGTTCTAATGGCGACTGAGAATGCTGTTGTGAAACATGGAGAGGCTTGAGGTTTTACCTGGTTATTCTGAGAAGGGCTGAAAGCGTCTGTGCTGGGTTTTGACCCAAGCAGAATCCTAAATGGCGCATTTTTTAAATGGGAGTTTGAAAATGTCAGTCCACGGGGTATCATAAAGAAAATCCCGGAGTGAGTCCCAATCAGTATGTTTTTAATGGAAAGAGGTCTTATGGATAGGGGTTTTAATGGACGCTTGGTAGGAGATATCAACAGCTATCACAGAATGGTCCGAGTTACCATGCAGGGCAAGAGGTAAGAAATAGATTCAGTAGAGAAGCCTGTTGCTCGGTTTGGCTAGGGAAACATGTAGGGAAGTGCACGATTTGAGTAAAGGATTATATAAAGGAAAACTTTAATGTCTGTATATCCGTAACATCGTTAACCTGAGAGCGCTTCAGCTAAATGCGATGGTGAGCATTAAAGTCATTGAAGACACTGATATTCGCAGATGGATGGAGAAAAAGTGCCTTTTCTATACTGTCAGCTATTGCGTCTAATATACTGCAGTCCTGGGACGAGGGGAAGCCATAAAGGAAAAAGTGATAGCTGAACGAGTTTAGAAGCAAAAGACATATGCAACATAAGAAAGTAGTCAGCGACCTCGAGACACAATTCCCTGAAAATCGGAAGTTTATCCCAGATGTAAATCCCAAGGCCATGCATGTGAATGCTGGAATCTTTTCAGCAAGGAAGATAGCGTGGAACCAAGAATTCATTGATAGCAATGGAAGGATTCAAATTGGTTTTACAAAGGGGAACGATATCTGGTGAACGTTCCAGGAGGAAGGATTTTACACTAGAATTTGGGACGAATACCGCGAATATTGGAGAAAGAAAGAATGATTGGGGTAGGGTTTTTTTCGCTGATTTAGTTGTATTTCGTTTTGTTGTGATTTCCATGATATATTTTTTGAGGGGAGGGGGGAAAAGACCACCATAACTGTCACTATCGTCATTGGCAATACAAGCCAACCAGTACGTGACTGAGAATAGAGCCTAATAGGGCCTCAGGGTTACCAACCGGAAATACATGCAAGGACACCTAACCATGTGCGATATGGCACTACAGGATAACCTGATATTATTCGACTGTTGATCAGAGCAGCCACTCTAAGAGCTACCAAATAATTCGGGCTCCTAACAATCATTCGGATGCAGCAGCCAGAAATCTGTCAACCCGGTACCTTCATAATGGAAATTCACAGCCGGTGTGTAGTTCGATCATCAAAAATTAGAGACAGTTAAATCATTGTTGTCCTGGTAGAAAGACTGACAACCAGTAAACGTATATTCTGATCAGGGAACAAGGGATGAACCTCTACTCCCGTTTAGGAAACGTGGAAGGAATGCAGGCCGGACAAAAGGTGAGCTTATCTAATCCTTTTAATCTGTAAAAAAAATTTAAAAAATAAAAATCATGTAAAATACACAGGGGTCCATATTAAGCAATGACTTAATAAAATTTCTGTTTACTGCCAAACAAAAAAGAAACATCGAGATGGTAAAACTTAGTCCACACTTGTCGCGTCATTTTCTCAGCACTTATAAGGAACAGTAGGTAAGCACATTCAAATTAACCAATTTGTTTGGAGGGCTAAAGTATGAAGTTTGATAACTAATAGCAATGGAGAAAACAAAATACACGCGACACAATGAAAGAGAGGCGAAAAGATATCAAAGACTAAAACAACAAACAACAAAAAATAAAATAAACTTCAATGAATGACACAAGCATTTAAACATCAACAAGATGGCGCAAGGCAATATAACTTACATTTGTGGGACTCTGTAAATGTTTCATTCCAACTGACATTTTTGATGGACAGCGTAGGGTAGGCGGACCCCCAGAAATGTCTTTCTTGAATATTACCGTATTTGACGACATATAAGGTGCACTTTTTTTTTTACTAAAATATATTTTAAAATTACCCCGCGTCTTGTATGCCATATGTAGTTTTACTAATTTTACTAATTACTATTTTTTTCTTGATTTGCCCTGCTGAAATTGGGGTGCGTCTTATACACCTGAAGAGGAACTGTATTTGGGTGTTGCCGAAAACCCACTTATCTATTACGATTGTTTCATCATCTTACCTGGCTTTGTTGAAGTTGATTTCACTAAAAGAGTTTTCAGATGACGAGCGAACATACGAATTCCAAACTGGAGTTATCAAAATCAAACAAGTACAAAAATTCATAAACCTGGGAAGTGTTTTAACAGACGACGGAAAGTACTACACTGAATCAGGAAGGTACATTGGGATAGCGAAAGATGTCTTCCAATAGCAAAGAAACAAACTAATATCGTTAGAAACAAAGAAAAGTGTGCTAAAATGTTACGTGATATCTGTCCTCCTATATGACAGTGAATGCTGGACAATCACATTTTTCATCTTAGAGGACGGAAAGTGTGACACTGAGATCTGAAGACCTATTGGGATGTCCAAAGATGCCTTCCAAAAGATAAGCAGAGTATTAAGAGGCAGAAAATTTCGTAAGAAACATAGAAATGAGTACTAAAATGTTACGTGATATCTGTCATCCTATATATCCGTTTATATTTGTTAATATTTTTCGGGTGGGCGGAACGGATTAACTAGATTTGTAATATTTCTTATGTGAATATTACCTCGCTTTTCATGCATTTTTATTAATATTCTTGGCTATGTGGAATGGATTATTTGGATTCATATTATTTCGTCTATGAATATTACCTCAGTTTTCCTGTATTTTTGTTAATAACCTTTGGTGTGTGGAATGGGTTAATTGGATTTACATTATAACTTTTGGGTAGATTATCTCGTTTTTTGTGCATTTCTCTTTTCGGCCGACTTTCTGAAACGGATTTTCACTCATAATCGATGTTCCACTGTACTCAGAATCAAGGAAATTCCTTAGACACCTAATGAGAAAGGGGGCTTGAAAAACTGAACCCTTCACGGGACCTGCTTATTACAAGTGAGATAAACGGCAGTGGGTCTCTTACCTGACGTCCTTGAGTGAATGGATGGCGGAACGTGGAGGAAAAGGTAGAAAGGCTGCTAAGGTCCACAAGGGTCCAGGAAATTGTGCAGGGCCATTATCAGCTATATGCTGAAGGAACAAGAAGAAGAATATTCTAAGCTTTCTCTCGTTGATTGCTGATTTACTACAACTTGTTCCCAATCTGGTTTATTCTTAGAAATATCCCTTTATTGTGAGGTGCAAAATACAGCTACAAGTCAAGTTCTGATCCAGCCAGATTTTCTCCTCATCTTAACATTAGAAAGAGTCAGCCAAGCAAAGAATTATAAAGTTTTCATTAGAAGCAAATAAAAAAAAAGACTACTGAACTGACATGAAATATCAGCGCTGCTCTACGGCAGGGAATATTGGACAGTCTCTTCAAAGATGAAGCAGAGACGTGAAACAAGAGAAATATGGTTCTATAAAATGATGTTGAGAAATCCATTGGCTGAATATTTGAGAGGTTTTTGTAACAACGGAAACAATTAGGACATTTATTTAACGCCAGA
>OZ038512.1:1465000-1502500 GCA_964036315.1 Acanthosepion esculentum | reverse complement strand
GGTAGATTGTTCTAATTCCACGTGCCATGTCTCTTCCGTATACCTCAGTCATTTCCCTTTAACTCAATTCTCCAAGTTTTTTTGGTTCACCACTGCTGTAGCCTGGTATTGAACTCACATCTCTGTGGGTCTAGTCACTAGATCTAACAAACGTCTTTATCCAGTGGGACATGTGTCCAATCACCTGAAGAATCCCGGAACGTCCAAAGTTGTGAATATATCAATGAAGGTGAGAATAACATTCTGAATAATGTAAATAATGTAAATAATGTAAATAATCATAGTACCTCATCTCAGAGATATAGACAGATACGGATATTTTTAATATAAAATATATTTTTAAACTTTCATAGTTTTGAGCCCAATTTGTATGTTAAATATTTACCTATAGCTGAGACCCTAACAGGTGCTACCACCCCGGGTAAGGGTGGACCTGGGAACAACAGAAATTAATAGATCGCTCCAAGCTCCCGAAAAACTCCCATCAGATGATTTCCTACCAGATGAAGTTTATCTTCATACTCAGGAAGCATGGCACTAGATTGGCAGCTTTTGATCTAATCCTTTTACTGTTGAAATTACTAGTTGTAACCGTAGTTTGTATTCTAATAGTTTATCACCTCTCGTCTGTGGAACTGTCTTCTTGCTTCTTGTTTTCTTGTCAATTACAATCTTTAAAAGTCAATTGTCAATCGTCATTTTCTGTCTTTTTGAATCTTGTCTTTTATTCAGTTTTCCTCATTAGTATTTTCTCTGTTTCCTTCAGTCTCAGTAACTCCACCTCTTGCTTGAAGGGAAACGATAAAAAGAATAATAAAAACGATAATCTCTATTAAACTGTTCAATAATCTTGGAATGTTACAGCTTAAACTTATCATTCCTGAACAGGTTTGTTTCCTGTAAGTGACCATTTCATTTCGGTGAACCAGAAATTACCAATGGCGTGTTAATGCGCTTACCTATTTTAATTTTTTTTTTTATTGGGAATATGTTTACTGTTCTTGGATAATCCCAGCTTCATACTCAAAGGAATGTTTACAGTTTATTTCTTTTTTAATCATTTCCCCCTAAGCAAGGCAGGAATGGCGCTAGCGTGTAAAGAAGTTACGCGGGGAGTAAAAGTGAGAGAAAAGAATGCGTATAGGGAGGTTTGAGAAAAGGACAAAAGATGAACGGGTTTCAAGAAGACGGAAGATGCCCATGAAAATATTTGTAGAAAACTCAAAGGGAATGCCAAGGTGAGAAAGTGACTGAAGTCGAGATGCCAGGTCAGGATCGATTATATTACAGATTCTTCTTTGGATTTTGTATTCAATACACGGACGTATAGATAGTGCCTTGATCGCAAGATCGTCCACAATAAATTTGCGCTGAGACTCTTACAACATCTCACGATTCCTGGCAGATCTTCTATTATCACAGTGTGGAATATCTAAGAACAAAATTGATGGAAACAAAAAGAAAAAGGAATTTAAATGAAGTCAGCTATTTGCCATGAAAATATTTGTAGAAAAGACAGAGGGAAGCCACGTCAAATCGGTGAGAAAGTAAGTGAAGTCGAGATGCCAGGTTAAGGTCGATTGCATTGCAGATCCTTCTTTGGATTTTCTCAAGAATCTCGAGATGAACTGCATGACCAGATATGGCAGCAGTATTCAATGCGCAGACGAATGGCAGATTTGTAGTCTTCTGTTTTTATTGAAATAAATTAGCCAATTTCATTTCAAATAATGAGAAAATATGTCCAAGCAAGATGAAAAGTGGGGTCCAGTGACTTAGTGAAGGTAATTCAAATACCTTAGTTCTATTATCTTCGAAGAGGGCTCTTCCTTTTCTAGTGCAGTACAATTCAAAATTAATAAAAATTCGTGAAAGACAAAAATATATGCCAGAAATCAATGATTCGCCTGTTGTGTTCATTGTTATTTTTTGTACGGCTGCGAAGCTTGGATATTAACAGTAGAATTTCATTTTGAATCTTCCACCCCAAGCAAAGGTGGAAATGCCACTAGTACGGAGGGGAGGGGCTTACAGGCAGTGTGAAAGTGAAAGAAAAGTCTGAGTATTCGTAGGATTGAGGATAAAAGATGAACGGGGTTCACGAAGACAGAAGATGATTGTATTTATCAGAGAATCAAATAAGATGTGGGGATGTGCGAGAAAAGAAACTGTTGGAGTTGCAGTAGCGATTCCATTTAATGATTTCATCAGTAAACGGGTGGGACCTAAATGCCAATCTAGTAGAACGCTTAAATTCCTGTAGTCGGAGCACCAAGGAGAAAAAAAAACTCGTCATAGCAGTTGCCATGAAAATATTTGTAGAAAAGACAGAGCGAAGCCATGTCACATCGGTGAGAAAGTCTCTAAAGTCGAGATGCCAGGTCAAGGTCGATTGCATTGCAGATCCTTCTTTGGGTTTTGTCAAGAACCTCGAGATGAATAGCAGCAGCACGAGACCAGATATGGCAGGCATATTCAATGCACAGACGAATAGTAGATTTGTAAATGTTCAAAATGGACTCTGATGAGAAACATTTCTTGGCACGACACAATGACCCAAGTAGATGCAGCAATTGTTTCGATGTAGTCACTCCACTTTAGGTCAGTTGAAAACATGAGGCCAGGAAGTCACAGTGTGTTACTCTCCACGAGTCTAGAGTCAGCCATGCTAATGGTAGGAAAAAAAGTTTCTCTATTGAGGTTAACCCTTGGAGCTCTGCGTTCCTGGACAATTTTAACCTTTCTGCCTGTGCTCCTAAGTCAAAATTCGCAAATAGTTAGTATGTAATGTTTCACGGTAGATATATAAAAAATAATTACAGGATCGATTGCATTGCAGATTCTTCTTTGGATTTTGTCAAGAACCTCGAGATGAACAGCAGGAGCACCAGATCAGATAGGGCAACAGTATTCAAGGCGGACGAATTGTAGATTTCTAACACTTTCGCCACAGCCCCTCAACCCCTGACGTCTTACTCTCTGGGTTGAGGTGTCTACTCGGTCCTAACCGAACTTAAGGGAGTGGCCGTAGGACCCCTGAGCATCCGTAGATCATTCGCCTGTCCACTGGTTTAATCCTGCTTCCTGTCCACGTTGTGTTTGGTTTGATCCAGAAAGCAGACGTGATGTCCGTCCATTCACGGTCGACTGAAGATGTAGACACGGCTGGAGAGTCAGCGCTAAGAAATTCAGAATGCAGTAAAAGAAATTAATATCTGCAGAAAGCCGGACAAACAACTATTCAATGGTTGAATTGTTAATATCTTTTATATAGCAGAAAAGAATAGTAGAGAAAACAAATGGGTTACAGAAAGTATTTGACGTAAAAACTCATACACTGGATTCTAGACACATAGAGAGAGAGAGTGGGTTGTAATTAGCTTGTTGTGAAATCATCTCAGAACGATATACGATTGCGATGGAGAGATAAAGATTTCTCTGCGCTGCTTAAAGTTTATAGTTGCGTTCCTCCTCGACGGTAGTAACAGTAGTAGTAATCTTCGTGGTAGCAGTAGCATTGGTATTTATAGTAACAGTACATGTTATCGGGGGTTTTGTTCCAATCCCAGCTCGACTGCACTCGACGACAGACAAGCCCAAAAACAACCTTTTGATTATTGAAGCTTGTTCAACTTTTGCGTTTCCAGTGGTAGTAATAATAGTAGCATTAGCAGTCTTAGATTGTTGGAGGAGTAATTCGCTTCTTCGTACTTATATCAACAAAATATGTTAGCGGGCGTTCGGTTCCAATCTCTGACGTCACTTCCAGTCTCCGACCTCTCTCTACCCAGCTCGACTGCACTCGACGGCAGACGAGCCAACCACTCCGTCAACAGATTTCTGTGCGCGTTTATATAGGTAAACCTGGCTGATCATAAATCGACCCTTAGCCCGCACCGATTATCACGAGTGCAGCCTTCAATCCAAAATCATGTGAATTTCAAAGTTCCTCATAGCCTTAGTAAGCTCTATTTCAAATTTTAACCGATAAAAAATTATCTCGATCATCTTTCATTGTCTTCCTAATGACCCAATTCCAAATGGGCTAGATCAGATTCCCATCATTAAACAAAATTGTTCTGATCTAATTTCGCTGTTCAAATCTACTCCAATTTCAATAAAAAAAAATATATATATATATGTGTATGTGTGTGTATGTTTGTGTGTGATTCCCAAACTCTCTCTCTCTTTTACAGATTGATAAATGTGCAAGACAGATTCTGACGAAAAAGATATCCTGGCGCAACAAGGTGACCCAGCTTTCCTTGCCGAAGATGCACCTAATGATTTGATGTAGTCGCTGCTAGTCAGTGGAAAACGTGATGCCAAGGAGGCGCAGTGTGTTGCTCTCCATGAGTCAAGCATCAGACATGTTGTTGGCAGGCAGAACAATTTCTCTAATAACATTTTATCCGTGCGACTGTTGATCGGAGCACATGTCCTTGCGTACAGTGGCCATGAAAAGTAGCCATAAAAAGAGCAGTAGCCATGAAAAGTGAAGAGGGAAGCCACATGACGTCATTGAGAAAGTGTCTAAAGTCGAGATGCCAAGACAGGACCGGTTACATTGCAGATCCTTCTTTGCGTTTTGTCAGGAACCTCGAAATGAGTTGCAGGAGCACGTGACCATATATGTTAAAAGTATTCAATGCACCGACGAATGGTAGATTTTATATGTGCAAGATGGACTCTGACAAGAAAAAAACCTTCTGGATACCTCTCTATCTATCTATCTATCTATCTATCTATCTATCTGTCTGTCTGCCTATCTATCTATCTATCTATCTATCTACATCAACCTATATTTACCTGCTCATATCTATCTATCTATCTATCTATCTATCTCAGTCTCTTCACTGTCTATATATCCATCTATCTATCTATATATCTATCCCAGTCTCTTCACTATCTATCTATCTATCTATCTACATCAACCTATATTTACCTGCTCCTATCTATCTATCTATCTATCTATATCAGCCTCTTCACTGTCTGTCTGTCTGTCTATCTATCTATCTATCTATCTCAGTCTCTTCACTATCTATCTACATCAACCTATATTTACCTGCTCATATCTATCTATCTATCTATCTATCTATCTATCTCAGTCTCTTCACTATCTATCTATCTACATCAACCTATATTTACCTTCTCATATCTATCTATCTATCTATCTATATCAGTCTCTTCACTGTCTGTCTATCTATATATCTATCTATCTATCATATACTGTTCCTTATCTATCTATCTATCTATCTATCTATCTCAGCTTAAAGTCATGTTAGTCGGTACATGAAAGAAAGAAGTTCGTCAGTGTAATTGCCATGGAAATATTTGTAGTAAAGACAGAGGGAAGCCACATCATGTCATTGAGAAAGCGACTGAAGCTGAGATGCCAGGTCAGGATCGGTTACATTGCAGATCCTTCTTTGTATTTTATCAAGAACCTCGAGATGAATAGCAGATGCACCTGATCAGATAAATTTAAAGTTTGACTTGCAAACTTTTATGAATTCGGACCAAATATGGATTGGAATACGAGAGAATAATAGGATAAATAGAAAACGTTTATAAATCTAACATGTTTCGCCTTTATTAAAGCTTCATCAGAAAATGAGTTATGGAGAAAAAGAAAGCAATAGACAATTGTATCAATCCCTTTTAATATAATGCCGACAGAATCAAGCCCAGCTTCTGAGCAGTAAACTCTAGTAATGATAAGGGTATTCAGGTAGCTTAACGGTTATTGTTGCAGACAGAAGAATCAGCAATCAGGGTCCCAATTTCAGCTTTGGTCTGTTACGTCAACTTCGTATAAATTTAATTGGTAAAGAATTGAATCCATTTCTTTTACACTCAGATATCGGTTAATAGCAAAGTAGACTGGGATCTCTAGCCCTGGGTGACAAGCTGTTTAAGAGAATGAAAACTTCGATTCAAAACCATAGAGAAAGCTACAGGAAGTAAATTTACTGACATTCTCAAGAAGAAAGGCCAAATCAAAGATAATAAATAACAGGCCGTAAGAGCCACATTCGCCAATGTCCTGAATAGGTATGATATTAAATAAACAATTTCCAAGCTGACATTTGATGTGAACGTATAATTGATGATTATTTACGGGGAAAGAGCGTAATTTCTAAAAAAAAAAAAAGAAATTCACCAGACCATATCCATTCTTTTTATCGGCTTTTTATGACATATACTAACGAGAAATGCTAAACACAAAGGGGCCCCCTTCAAAGAAGCAACTATCCTACGAATATCAACAACAGCCATCAGTTCTTACACAAAGATGACCAAGAACTGCATGTATACATTACCATGAAGTTGCAACAAATCGTAGAAATATAAAATTCGGCGTTCTCATATCGAGAAAGTTTAAAATCTGCTATTTCGGAACTTGCGTGGAGACCCCAATCGTTAATCAGAATGGAAACGATATGGGTGTTGATATTTCATGGATATGGGAGCGGTTTTTTTATCTCATCGGCATTTGCGAAATGAGCAGTTCGGAAGATGACAGTCAGACAAGAAAAGAGACACCAGAAATAAATTTGACGTTTATGACGGGTGGAACATGTTTCCCCACCCCCCTAAATGAGATTCAACATCTGAGGCACTTGAGGAAAGGCTGTTAGCTTCGCGTCGAAAAATGTTTTTGGAAAATATAAAAATAAGTAAGTCAGTGTTAACAAAGCAACATTCAATGAATTTTCCGAAATGTTTTCTATTTGCGTCTCAGTAAACGCGTCCCAGCAACTGTACTTCGCATAAGTTAGTGAGACACGGTGTCAAATGAGGAAGAATTGTGATAAGGCAGGATTAGAAAGTCTTCGAAAAAAAAATCAGCATTTAAAATCATAGCTTTTTGTCTGGCTTTGAAATCTGACATCTTGCACAGTTGGAAAAATATCATCATCATCATCATCATCATCATCATCGTGATGCTCGTTATCATCATCAGGTTCCATTACTGGGTTTGGTCCTGGTGTAATATTGTTGCTGAGCTCAAAACCAGCTTCCTACATGTGTCTCGGTGGCATAACAATGACTCTGTCGATGTTAATGATCTTGCAGTTCAATCAAGTATCCTTGTCAGCTGATTCGACCGTCTCTTCACCGATTCTTCTTTGGCCTGGATTGATACATTGCAGAAGGACAGTGAAAAGATTGATGGGCCAGCTTTTCACCCGTTGGTGTCTCGCATATTGATATTTTAAGAGTGGATTACATCGGATATATGCTTAGATATTTGTAATGCAGTCTACCTGGGACATGCCTAAAACATCTCATGAAGCGGCCTAAATAGGATATGCCTTAGACATATAGGATGCAGCCTACATATTATATGAAATGGGCATTTGTGTTGAGGTCTACATAGGATAAGTCTTCGATACATGTGACACAGTCTACATAGGATATTCATAGACATTTGTGAATTGGCCTACATATGATATATGGACATTTGAGATGGGGTCTATATAGGATATTACTTATATATTTGTGAATTGGCCTACATATGATATATGAACATTTGAGATGGGGTCTACATAGGATATTATTTAGACATTTGTGAATTGGCCTATATATGATATATGGACACTTGAAATGGAGTCTACATAGGATATTACTTAGACATTAGTGTATTGGCCTACATATGATATATGGACATTTGAGATGGGGTCTACATAGGATATTACTCAGATATTTGTGAATTGGCCTACATATGATATATAGACATTTGAGATGGGGTCTACATAGGATATTTCTTGACAATTATGATGCAGTCATGGATGTTCCTGTAGTACTTCATTTCTAAGGATTGGCTTCTTCAGTGTAATTTTGCTGTTAATGTGCAGATTTGCAGATTTAAATAAAAAATGTCGAGGTATATGCACACAGCAGTTTGCTTTTTGATTTAAAGCAGATGTTCTCGTCTTTCTTGATGTTTCTTAGTTTTGCAGCGGCAATGGCTGCCATTGTTGCTACTGTTGAAACTATTATTTATTGATTTCTTTATATTCTGGATGCCTCTTCGCTGATAATCGAAGCAAAAATATTTAAATTTACCTCCCTACTTAATTTTTATTTTGAATGCAAAACAAACAAATGTGGGTAGAATGTCATTTATACTAAATTTGTAGACGATACTTCATTGATATGTACCGTAATTATTCCTGTAATTCACGTTTCCCATAAGATCACCGAAGTTAAGTAATATCAAACCTGGTCAGTACCTAGATGGGTGACCCCTTGTAAATGACAGATGCTGTAAGCTTCGACATGTCTCTGTTTTATTTCATACATACCGGCTCGGAATTGTTAATCGTAGAGTGCTGTTTCGATTCCAGTCATGTTCATTTTATTCACTTGCTGATACCCTTGGGAAAGTTATGAATCCTCTTCGCTTCCCCCCAGTTATGGGTTAATTAGTAGGACTTTTATTAGTAAATCCTTATTTTCTCTAAAAATTCTTACAATCAAAAAATGGATGCGTGTTATACATAATTAAATTGTAACGATGTTCCGGACACTTGCATTGCTATATTCCCGAATATAGCAATTCAGTTATAAAGGTTGTTCCAATACCTTGGACCGATTTTAAATATGAATTAAGTTTAAGCATCCAATGATTTTTTTATCTCTTTATTTCAGATTTAACAACTTAAGTCTTTGGCAATTTCAACCCGGGAAAGATTAACATAATTAATTAATATATATATTCAGACATTTTTATGTTTAACATTCTCTTTATAGATACAAATATTTAAGCAAATGCTCTGTTTTATAATAAACAGTATTAAATAACATTTACCGGCTTGAATGTCCGAGAAATTTTCATAGAAAATATGCGACCTCCGACAGGATTCGAACCTGTATCCTATACGGAACCGTCATATAGCCTGACGTGCCTTAACCGATTCGGCCACAAAGGATCGTTTGGTTGTCAAGGTCGAATTTACTGCTTATAAACTTCAATCTTCCATGAATCTCTCACGTACATTCATAACTGATCATGACGTATCAAATGTAAACAAATGACGTCACACATTATGAAATGGACAAAGTCCGACAATTATTTAAAGACATTTTTATGTTTAACATTCTTTTTATAGATACAAGTAGTATCCTATACGGAACCGTCATATAGCTTGACGTGCCTTTTTACCGATTCGGCCACAGAATATATATATATATTTCCTTTACAATCACGGGATCTATTTATTCAAAATGGGGTGGCCTTTGTTTGCTCTCTGGTGATCTGTGTTCAAACCCCAGTGTCGGCAGTGACATTTTATTCCTACATAATAATTAGTCCCTTATTATTTTTAATCGATACGAACCCTTATAAGGAGCTGAACAAATTTTAAATTTCGATTAAAATTAGTTGCTACAAATTCTAAAAATGTCAGGTCTTTTTATACACGAGAGATGATTTTTTCCCCCGGAATTCCATAGCCCGAAATTAGGGTTGCATATTATAGACTAGTGCGCATTATATACGAATAATTACAGTAGCAAAGCTAGAACGAAACTAGAATTCTTTCGATAGTTATTTTTGAAAATCTCTTTTCTCGGCACTGAAATGTTGATTGCGGTTTCATTTTGATAATGTTTCTTGAACGAAATATTAAATGATACCAAATTATGAAATTGGAGAAGAGGCTAGAGAAGCGAAGGAGAAAAAGGAAGAAGAAAGAAGGATTCAAATTTACAAGGATATGGAAACGGAAAAAAGAGTCGGAGACAAGGAAGGTGGCGGCTAAAGCTCTGGAACTGCAAGAAGAAAGAAGATAAAAATAATCTTTAAAAAAAAAAAAAAATGTAAAAAACATTTGGTCGATTCTTACATTGAGAAAGTCCAGAGGCAACAATACACACAGAGTATATCACGTCAAATGTCCAGGAAGTTGAGGGAACCGTTACGGGGGAGAGGGTGATGGTGGTGTTGAAGAGGTAGCGGTGGCAAGAAAAAAAGGCGGGAAAAGGTGGAGGGGAGTGAAAGGCTATAGAGGAACGCCATTGCAAAAATCTCGTGAGTCATTCCTTGCTTGGAGCTAAAAGAAAAGATTCTTGAGTCTTGAAAATAAACAAAACAAAACAAAAAACTAAAATAAAATGAAATGAAACAAAAAAAAAAATAAAGGAATAGAATTTTATTTAAAAAATGTTGAGAGTAAAATTTAAGAATAAAAAAAGAATCTGATGTTTCTAGAAACCCTGCCAAGCGCGTTTTACTAATATTTATTTATTTATTTATTTATTTCATATCAAGAGAAGGGCAAGGCGAAGGAGTTGAGGCCAACATTAAAATCTTGAAGCACGTAAAAATTGTTTTGCAGACACACAGAAAATAAGAGTCTTTCAAACAGAATTTTATTCGAAATACGATGCTTCTGCACGGTAAAACCTGAGTTTAGAACATACATACATACATACATACATACATACGTACATACGTACATAATAATAATAATAATAATAATAATAATAATAATATTCTTTATGCTAAAACCTGATTTTACTGCTTATATACATATATAATATGATAACAATAATGTATATATGTATGCAATAAAGAAAGGTTTTATATTATTATTATTATATGCAACAGAAAACCAAGGAAATATTGATAATAATAATAATAATAATAATAATAATAATAACCACACAATCCGTCTAAAATCTGACTTTAATGCATACATACACACACGTACATAATATAAAAAATAATAATAATAATATTCTTCTTTGTGCTAAAACCTGACTTTACTACATATATGCAAACATATTATAATAGCAATAATGTCTATATGCATGCAGTAAAGTCAAATTTTATATTATTATTATTATAACAGAAATCCAAGGAAATAATAATAATAATAATAATCTACATGGATGATCTCAAACTCTTTGCCAAAGACGACAATGAGTTGAAGGGCCTCCTTAATATTGTAAAATACTTCAGTGACGACATAGGTATGAACTTCGGATTAGATAAGTGTGCTAAAGTAACATTTAAGAAAGGTAGAATTTTAGAAGCACCCTTAATAGATTTAGATTTTGCCACGAAGATTAGAGAATTGGAGCATGATGAAGCTTATAAGTACCTAGGAATTAGTGAAGGAGATGGCATACAACACCCCCAAATGAAGGAGAAGGTAAGAAAGGAGTACTACAGGCGTGTACTCCTGGCATTAAATACCGAGCTAAACTCAAAAAACAGAATATCAACCATAAACACCTTGGCTGTTCCTGTGGTGCAATACAGCTTTAATGTTCTTAACTGGACCATAGCTGAAATTAAGCGAATGGACGCCAAAACGAGAAAGCTCCTCACTTGCTACCGCATGCATCATCCCAAAGCTGATGTTGATCGCCTGTATGTGCCCAGATCCGAAGGAGGCAGAGGACTAGTTCAACTAGAACTATCCTACAAAAGTACAACAATTGGCCTCCAAAGATACTTGGAAAATACAGAAGACTGGATGATGGTATGTGTCAAGGAACATGAAAGTAGTAAGTGTCTTTACTCTGTAGTAAAGGAAGCCGACAAATTCAAAATGGAGCTTCAAATGGGCGCAGAAATGCAAATACATTACTGTACACCGGCTGAAGCTGCAAAATACTTGAAAACGAATGCAATTGCGACCGACCAGATACAGAAACAATGGCAAGATAAAGTGCTTCATGGCCAATACTCTGCCCGTACCAAACAAGCTGACGCAGACAAAATCCGCACCCATCAGTGGCTACGTAGTGCAGGGTTGAAAGCTGAAACTGAAGGTTTTATCCTTGCTGCGCAGGACCAATGCTTGTTAACTAGGAATTATCAAGCACATATACTAAAATATTGTGTTAGTCCAAAATGCAGATTCTGTGATAAATATCCAGAAACCATTGATCATCTTGTATCAGGTTGCACGTTATTGGCACCCACTGAATATAAAACCCGGCATGACAGAGTGGGCCAATATCTGCACTGGAAAATTTGCAACTTCTACGGGAAGGAAACTGAAAGAAACTGGTACGAACACCACCCAGACCCGGTTACGGAGATAGGACCTATTACAATTCTATGGGACTACACAATACACACTGATAGAACAATCAAAGCCAACCGCCCAGACATTGTTATTAAAGACCACAAACAAAATAAGTGCCTCCTTATTGATATAGCAGTCCCTACAGACTGCAATGTATCTTTGAAGATATTCGAAAAGCTGTCAAAATCCAAGGACCTTGAAATAGAAATCTCAAAAATGTGGCACATGGGAACATCAACAATCCTTGTTGTAGTTGGAGCCCTTGGACTGGTTGGAAAAGATTCCAGTAGACTAATTGAAGGGATCCCTGGAAGTCCATGCCTCAAAGAGATACAAAAAATTGCTCTGACAAGTTCAGCCCACACTTTACGAAGGGCTTTATCTATGTAATTATTATTATTTTTTTTTTTTTGCAGTGGAAAGTGTCATGATGCCATTTTTAACCTTAGGTCCCTGGGCGGGACCCGGAAAGAAATGTGTAAACGCCAGATATCAAAGAAAATAATAATAATAATAATAATAATAATAATAATAATAATAATAATAATAATAATAACACAATTCTTCTGTGCCCTAAAATTTGACTTTACTGCATACATACATACGTACATACTGTTGTAGCATACCTACGGACGTTAATAGGTATGTTACCATTCATATAAATACAGTAATAAGTACTGTATGTTGGTCTGCAGTTAGTGGTTCGTCTACAGCTGTGCTGGTCAAACTCTCTACCTCCGGGCAGAGAGAATCCCCAGACGAGTCTATGTCGAAGGGCAGAGTCTCGTCTTGGGAAACAGATACCCGGCCCCGTTTTATACGTGGTCTAAGGGGAATTTTTGGCTGAGCCTATGGGCTCGGATACTCCACATTAAACTCGGCCTTGTGCGACATTTGACCGCGTGGAGTCGTTGGCAAATATCTGTGCTGGTCAAACTTTCTACCTCCGAATAGAGAAAATCCCCAGAGGAGGCTATGTTGAAGGCCAGTGTCTGGTATCGGGAAACAGCTATCTCGTTTTATACGGGGACTACGGGAAATCTTTTTGACGAGCCTACGGACTCGTATACTCCACATTAAATTCGGCCTTGTGCCACACCTGACCGCGTAGGCCGATTGGTAGATATCCTGCAGCTGGAGATTCAGTGTGGAATTCACTTGACTCCCTTCTAGAACTTGACTACTACTTCTACGCGCCGCTGGCGAATCTTATATGTGTTGTTCGTGTCCTAAGTATTATCGTTCATTACCAACTTTCGTGTGACTATTCTATTCAGTAACCTTCCCTAGGTTACAACATATACATATATACATATCATGAATTTTCATGCATGAAATAGCACTGATTTCAGATAATTTAAATATCATTTATATTTTAGAATATCGTTAACTTTTTTTTTGGTGGAGGGGTCGATTTATTTTCGTATAGGAAACACAGAAGAAGAAAGACGCTTTTCAGAAACTAAACAAAAATTCTACTGGGAAACCAAACAAAGAAAAAGAGCACTGCATTGCTACACGACATCGATGAATGCTGCGAAAACCATGAAGAGAGAACGCGTTTAACGACTGAGGTTTTTGGATTATAGGAACGGTAAGGAACCTCCTGCTAACAATCAAAAAGTGATAACAGGAATTTCTGGAAAACATAATGAAGAAATTCAATACGCGTATAATACATTGAAAGCCAGAGAAGCAGGGAAACGCGTCGGCTAAACTACTTGAGGAAATTGGATGGCAGAACATCAACCACAAACTGAAAGCTTTAAATGTTAAATTAATAGTTAGAACAACAAAAGAAAAAGAAGCTGTGGATGACCATGATCTCCCACGCTATGAAAAGACATAGCGTGTGAAAGAATAAGAAATTGCTAATGAACGTGTGCATTTAATGTATGGTCTGGTGCTTCTGATGTGTATTTAGAGATTCTTGACAAAATCCCCCCCAAATCTGCAATGTTATCGCTAATGACCCGGCATCTCGGCTTCTGTCAGAATTTCCAACCGTCGTAACGTAGCTTCCCTTTGCCTTTTCATATTACATGGTAATTATTCTGATGATCCTCTTCGGAGATTCAACTTTACGAGTGTAAGCACAGCACTAAATTGGCGGTTAGGTCTCATCATTTTACAGTTGAAATGGTTAGATGTAGTCGTAAGTTCTATGCTAACAATTTCTTCTCTCACACTTCTCACTTGTGGAACTCTCTTCTCGGCTCTTGATTTCCAACAAACGGTAGTTACTCCTACAAATGTGACGCAGGTTCGATCCTTGCTGGAGAATACATTTCCCTTATTAACAATTAACAGGAAGATAGATGTAGTACACCCTATTTAAAAATAAGAATAGGGCGTCTATTTTAAATATGAGTATCAACTAATTCTAACGTTTGAAGTGATAAAAATATTGGATTTAAAATAAATCTATTAATTTATATATTAGGGCCTTGAATAAGTTCTTGCTGAATTTCATGAAAAGTAATGTTTTATTTACAAAAAAAATAGTAAGAAACATTTCACTAAAAGTATTGTCCATCACTAGTCACTACTTTCCCCCCATCTTTCTGGCAGCATACGGATCGACCAATTTTTTGTCATCTTATGAAGATGTAAAAAAATTGGTCGATTCGTGGCCTAGCGATGTCATGATGCAAAATCACTTTGTCGAGTCACTGTTCGTATACCGGTCGTTTCTACTTCAATGCTCGGTTCAAAGGCATCAATTGTAGTCGATAGAGATCTCCCACGATAGTTTCGGTCGGTCTGAGCGGCTCATAATAAACTACACCCAGCTGATCCCCCGCCCCAAATGCAGAGAAAAAGCTTCGAACCATAAATATGCGGCTTTACCGCCGATTTTGATGCATGGACGGGCTTAGGGTTACCGTAGTGTATCCACTTTTCATCGTCGGTCGAGATACGATGCAAAAAGTCTTTCCTTTTCTGCCCTTGAAGCAGTTGTTCCCACGTGACAAGACGGCATTCGACGTCTCTCGGCTTCAACTCGTACGGCGCCCAATGTCCTTACTTTTGAATCGTTTCTAATGCTTTCAAGCGTTTCGAAATTGTTGTGTGATCAAGTCCTAGTGATTCTGCAAGTTCACCTTGTGCCTGACATGAGTCTTCATGAAGTAACGCCTCTAGTTTTTCATCTTGAAACTTTTTCGGTGCGCCTGAGGGTTCTTTATATTCAACATCAAAATCATTATTTTAGAGGCATCTAAACCCATCTCTGCGTGTTGTTTCCAACAGAACATGGTCGCCGTAAGTCTCAACAAGAATTCTGTGCGCTTTCATTGGCACGAAATCCGACATGTTTAACGTCATGAAAAACAAAGTTGTTTACACTTCGGCGAAATGACACAGACTGAATTTCAAGCTTGCTTATAATACTTCCTGATAGATGCGTTACCATCTGAAACTAAACACACACAGTTCTGGGAACGCCATCTGTTGGAAAACAGTGAAAACTTATTCGACATATAGCCTGACGTGCTTTACCGATTGATCCACAGAGGAGCGTTTTGATTAGCAAGGACGATTTTGCTGTTTTTAAACTACAATTCTCCATGATTTTCTCTCGTACATTCATATCTGCTCGATGCGTATCCAAATGTAAACAAATGATATTTCTCGGACATTCAGGCCGGTAAATGTTGTTTAATACTGTTTATTATAAACAGAGCATTTACTTAAATATTTGTATGTATAAAAAGAATGTTAAACATAAAACTGTCTTTAAATAATTGTCGAACTTTGTCCATTTCATAATGTGTGACGTCATTTGTTTACATTTGATACGCCATGAGCAGATATGAATGTACGTGAGAGATTAATGGAAGATTGAAGTTTATAAGCAGTAAATTCGACCTTGCTAAACGAACGATCCTCTGTGGCCGAATCGGTTAAGGCACGTCAGGCTATATGACGGTTCCGTATAGGATACAGGTTCGATTCCTGTCGGAGGACGAATATTTTCTCTGACAATTTCTCGGACATTCAGGCCGGTAAATGTTATTTAATACTGTTTATTATAAAACAGAGCGTTTACTTAAATATTTGTATCTATAAAAAGAATGTTAAACATAAAAATATCTTTAAATAATTGTCGGACTTTGTCCATTTCATAATTTAACTTATCTTTAAAATTTTTCAATGGTGAAAATAATTATTTTTATTTATTAATTTTTTTAATATGTTCTTTCTTAATATAAACTATCTAAACTCGATGTTAAGATGAAATTCATGAAGGAAGGTGCTGTATTTTTTTTTCACCCAAGTACTTTCGATCATTTCCAAGATCATCTTCTGTAGTAAATTACAAAGACAAACTTATTGTAACTGCGATAAAATCTGCATTCCAATAGAGGAAAATACTTTTTGACAACGCCAATATACTACATGACAGAAAGACTTAAAATCATCGGGGTCCTCCATATCCAAATCAGCCAACCAACACTCAACAAAATTTATTATGAGTGTAGCAGCAGCGTATTGAAGTGCATTTGACAAACATTTAATGCCTTTTTGCATTTCTATAAATTTCCGGCCAGTTCCTTTATATTGAGACGCTTGGTTTGCAAAAGGAATTCCATAGCTACAAAGGATAAATTAAAAAAATTTAAATTATTATAAGAGAGCGCGTTCATACGAGTGTTTAAAAAATCACCATCACAAGGGAACGAAGATTTTATCATAGTTACAATAGATTTGTCTTTATAATTTGCCCCTGGAGATGATCTTGGAGAAGATTGAAAGTACTTGGGTAGGAAAAAACTACGGCACCTTCCTTAATGAATTTCATCTTAACATCAAGAAACTGATGGAAAACATCAGTATAAAACTAAACAGACACAATACGTCTATATTATTCAATGAAACACGTTTACGTGTATATATATATATATATATATATATATATATATATATATATATATTATAATATTTTTTTTTAAAATATGATTCCTTCGCTACATAAGAGTTCTCATGTTTCAAAAGTGAGAGCCGAGACCCTTAATATAATTTTTGAAATTAAGTTGAATTAAGGTGTCTGGTCTCGCTTCCTCGTCAAGCGAGTGTAGATAAAAATTAACTCTTCGACAACCTAACCAATCTAGCCGACCCTAGCCGTTTCCATAGTAACTAATGTTGCAAGAGACCATACTTATAAACACGCGCAAAGCACAAGATAACTTATTCCCAAATTCTCGCTTGACGAGGAAGCGAGACCAAAAACCTTAATTCAACTTAATTTCAAAAATTATATGAAGGGTCTCGGCTCTCGCTTTTGAAACATGAGAACTCTTATGTAGCGAAGGAATCATTTTTTTTTTTTAAATATTATAATATAAGCGTAACTTTTGTATGGAGCACTGTCTTTTTAAAAATACAAGCGAAAATACTAAGGAACTCCGGATTATTTACCTAACGTGTCCTTCCTATTTTTCTGCATACCTGCACGCACGCACGCACACACACACACACACACACACACATATATATATATATATATATATATATATATATATATATATATATATATATATATATATATTCTAAGCATCGCTTGAGAATGAAACTGCCCTCTAAATTTTAAGTTTAATATTGAAATTAAACGTTAGAACTTGAGTCAAGTTTCGAAACCGTATGTGTCGCGATTGAATCATATTTAAAAAAATATATATAATTTATTCTGTACTTGTGTATCGAGTAATGTTTTTGAAAACTAAAAACATAAATAGTAAAGAACTTTGAATCATTAATCTAAATGTTCTTTCCTATTACATCAACACACACACACACACACACACACATATATATATATATATATATATATATATATATATATATATATATATATATATATATATATATATATATAATTGTTTTGATGAACTTTCTTCTCCGCAACCGAAACTCTATTAATTTAAGCGCAGTACTAGATTGGCGGCTAGGTCTCAATAATTTTCACTTGAAATGCCTCGATGCAACCGCAAGTTCTGAGCTAACAGTTTCTTCCTTTGCACATATTCACTTGTAGAACTCTAGCTTCGCAATCAAGTTAGATCTTCAAAAATATAAATATAGTGTTAATCGCTATCTTCTGTTTTTCCAAATTCCTTTTCTTTTATTGTCCTCTCTTCCTAATAGCGTTTGCTTTTTCTTTTTCTTATTTGTTTCCTACACAGTCGGCCGTTGCCTCTTCGTGGCTTTATTACCATGAAAATATTTACAGAAAATACAGCACTGGGAAAATGGCCAAAATGTGTCATTTGAACGTATCGTTATTGTGTGGATTTTGAATTAGTAATGTTTTCATTATTTTATTTCCTCCTTGCGTGTACTTCCCATGGTATTATATCTGTATGACGAAACCTCAAATTAGTCTATTTTTCATGGAGTTCCTATAGTTTTCTTTCTGTGTTTGCGCCGACTGTTTTATCTTCGTGTTTTTATTTTATTAAAACTATGTTTGTCAGTAATAAACCTTGTTGGGACTTCTTGTCTTCTTAGGATCGCCTCGGACCTGTCTAGTTTCAATAAATCTCGTTAGAATACCTACCCTTGAAGGTGATTCCACTAACGGGAAAAGTTTGAACTAACTAGATGCAACTGACGGTTGCATCTAGTTAGTTCAAAAGCAAAACGGTGAGACATAGTGATCAATATTTATAAATGTAAAAGACGATAGGAAAACTGTAATATTAGCCGACGCGTTTCGTCCAATGTGGACTTTTTCAAAGCAAAAAACAAAATGAATTTATTAAACAAAATAAGTAATAATAACAAAACTTAGCAACTGGAAGAATTTAGAGAACGCTATTTTCATACTGTTCACTGAAAATTACGTCAATTACTATCATGTGTGAAGATATTGTTATTATTGTTGTGTTGACGCATTCAACTATTTTCTTTTGATTTCACGATATTGTTGTGTACGTTTGTTTGGGAGAGTAGTAATTCTGTTAAGAAAGGTGAAATAGGGAAAAGGCCTGGGCGTAGATTTATATTTGGATAATATTCAATGGCGGCACTCTCGAGGGTTTTCCTTCTGAGTGAGTTATTTTCTTTTTTTATGAGTGTAGCATTTTTAAAATCAAAATTGTGGTTGAATTTATTTTTATCTATAACTAGTGCATTAGTTAAGCTGTTTTTTGTGAGGTCTCTTTTGTGCTCATAGATGCGTTTTTTTTTTATTTCGACTTGTTTCTCCAATATATTGGGTCGAACAGTTTTGGCAATTTATTTTATAAATGTCTGCTTCAAAAATATTATTTTATATTTATTATATTATTCTTTGCCTTGAAAAAGCCCACATTGGACGAAACGCGTTGGCAGTTTTCCTATTGTCTTTTACATTTAGAAATAGTGTCTTTTTCTACAGGTTAACTCTGAGAAAAGCTTCATAGTTATCAATCAACAGCCTGCCTGAAATTATTACGCAAATCAAATCAAATCTAAATAACTCAAAAAGTCCTGAACCAATATTTCCCAAATTTAACCTTGTCCATTTCCACCCTTGTTTTTTTTTTTTATTTAACTAAACTATTTTCTGCTATTTTAATGGATAGATTTTGAGATATTCGGAATTTACAAAAATAAATCGACTGAAGTGATTATGCAGATTAAACTAATATTAGCTTAAGACTTCTGAAATCTAATAAAAAACTATTTCTTCTTTAGTATCTGTCTATATTTCTGAGATGAGGTGTTGTGTACATTATTTACATTATTCGGACTATTGTTTTCATCTTTGTCGCCATATTTATTTTATTACAACGGTAAGGAATCAGCACATATGCTAGGCCACGAAAATCTCCTGAGCCGACCAAGCATAGAAATTAATACAATATGGGAACCAGTAATAAGGAGTGACAGAGAAAAGTGATAATAACAACAAAAATTACAATATGAGCTCAGGTAAATAGATCCAATGATAACAGCAAAGATATCAAAGGAGTTTTTTAGAGATCACGGAACAATATAAAAGGCTGTTGAAAATGTAATGAAGCTGTGAAATCGAAGCAAAGGAAAAGGTTTTAAAAACTTGCTTCCTCCAGATGAACGTCAACTGAAAAAAGTTTTGGTGAAACAACCACTTTTGACGAGCGCTCAGATTTTTGAAAAGGCGGGAATTGAAGGAGTCAGGGACAAAAGGTGTCGAATAATTAGTGGATTGGGATCTGTAAAAAAAATCTCCTTGACAAGCTCCTCTGAGAAAAATAAATATTTTAAATCGTCAAAATCGGACGAAAAAATATATGAAAATTAACTTTTCTAAAGTAATTTTCATGAACGAATCAGGACACTCAGTTGAGGTTGAGATTGTTCAAGAAGACACTATCGCCAACTCGCAGGCTTAGCGTAGTGGGTGTGGCTACCATCCGACATCATAGTCCCGGGAATCTGTGGACGAAGAGGGGGAAGGCGACTGATGATGATGATGATGATGATGATGATGATGATGATGATGATGATTTTGGATTTAACTGGGCTTGAAATTGTTGTGGTGTCATCACTCTAGTGAGTCAATTGTGGATTCTTCCACTTACTATAAAATTAGTAGGAAAGTAAGTCTCGGGGGAAACAGTGCTCTAGCCTGTTCAACTGTCAAACTCTCTGCCTTGAGCAGAGAGGAACCCGGACGAGGCTTTGCCGAAGGGCAAAATTTTGTCCGGGGAGGTAGACAGACCCTGATCCCGTTTATCCGGGTTCTAAGGGAATATTTTTGGACGAGCCTACGGGCTCGGAGAACCCACGATAAACCTGGCCTTGTGCCACATACATCCCTCATATGGGGTGGCCTGTTAAATATTAACATTCGACCAGACTGTTCGTAACTGTCGAACTCTCTGCTTTGAGCAGAGAGGAACCCGAAGGAGGCTTTGCCGAAGGGCAAAGTTTCGTCCGGGGAGGTAGACAGGCCCTGAACCCGTTTATGCGGGTTCTAAGGGAATATTTTTGGTCTAGTCTACCGGCTCGGAGAACCCGCGGTGGTTGTGCCACATATAAACCTCGTGGCGAGGGGCAGTTAAATATTAAGTGTGATCTAAACTGAACGCTGGTCAACCGACACACGCTCCTAAGTCGTGTACCACACTTCTGTTACATTTACTGTTCAATGCACCATTTATCTGCAGCCTCTTGTTTTGTTATTTCTTAACCATTAATTGGTCACGAAAGAAACACACCCTTAAATTGTTTGACGGAGAATTATTTTATACTGATTCCATATATCAAATCTTCTATAATTTCGAAAAACGTCCTTACCTTTTGAAGAATTATTCTAAACACAAGACACTTTGCTGTTTTGACTGTTAGCACAACGGTTGAGCCGTTTTACAGCCTTCTTCAGGTATCCTCTCTGTAAAAAAAAGGAATGAAAGGGGGTCTATTTTCCACCCAGAAAACGGTATCTGAGAAAAAAAAATTAATTCCGAATTTTAAACCTGATGAAGACTGTAGAAGCATTTAACCGAATCCCGAGATTAATTGAATGGATGGCAGAACTGCGACAAAAAGGGGCTGTCAAAAGATAAAAAATCATTTAGATAAACAAAAGACAGGAGTTGTAGAGAGCCATGATCACTTAAGCACTGAAGGGCCTTACTCCATAAAAGAAGCCTAAACTTAAATAAAATAGCGCACAGTGAATGACGGATAATATTACAGACACCTCTTTGGATTTGCCGAGAATCTCAATATATATATCCAGAGCACCAGAGCACCAGAGCATAGATGGCAGCAATATTCAATGCACGGACGAATGGTAGAATTATAAGCATGCAACATGAATTCTAACAAGAAAGAGTGTTTGGCACTAGACAGTGAAACATCCTCTTAAGTAGCAGACCTTGTAAGTGATTCAATATGATTCCAAGGTTAAAATCAGATATCCCGATGGAAAGCAAAAATGGTTCTCTATGATAATAGAGGATAGCAGTTTCGTTTTGGAGACGTTAAAATTTACACGCCATTTCTTGCCCCAGTTAACAACTCATTGTAGGTGATGTTAGAGAGCAGCCGCCAAGTTTACTTTGACGGACCGCAGGAGTAAATAGTTGTGTCATCGACATAAATACATAGTTGCGATGACATCGGAAAGATTGTTGCAGAAGATAAGAACCAATCAAATGATATAGCCATGTGAGATACCCGCATTAATGTGAAGTGATCTAGAAGCATTGCCGTTCCAAATGGGCTTCATTAACCCCATTTAAAGAAATGTGTAATGTAATGGTGGGAGGAAGATTACATTCTGTTTTATCATAATATTGGATCTAATGATGAAATATCTGATTCCTTCTCATGTGATAGTGTTATGGTCCAGGTTAGGACAAAGGAAGAACAACACGAACACAAGAGAAGAAATAACGAAGATATTACACGAAATAATAATACAAGATGGTGGAAGGTGTTAATATGAGTGTCAGGCTGGGTTGGAGTGAACTACTATCGGCTCGACTCGATTCATCTCTCTCTCTCTCTCTCTCTCTCTCTCTCTCTCTCTCTCTCTCTCTCTCTCTCTCTCTCTTGAGAGGCGTAGTATACATAGTGTTAGGAAGAGTTCATTCTGTAGTTATAGGTAAGGACCCATAACATTTAATTTATTCATTATTTATCTCACCCTATTCATTATCTATCTATCTATCTATCTATCTACCTATCTGTTATGGTCCAGGTTAGGACCAAGGAAGACCAACACGTACACAAAAGTAGAAATTATGAAGATATATTACACGAAATAATAATACAAGATGTGGAAGTTGTTAATGTGACTGTCAGTCTGGTTTGAGTGAACTAATATCGGCTCGACTCGATTCGTCCCTCTCTCTTGAGAGGCGTAGTATACATAGTGTTAGGAAGAGTTCATTCTGTAGTTATAGGTAAGGACCCATAACACTTAATTTATTCATTGTTTATCTCATCCTATTCATTATCTATCTGTCTATCTATCTATCTATCTATCTATCTATCTATCTATCTATCTGTTATGGTCCAGGTTAGGACCAAGGAAGAACAACACGAACACAAGAGAAGAAATAACGAAGATATATTACACGGAATAACAATACAAGATGTGGAAGGTGTTAGTATGACTGTCAGTCTGGGTTGGAGTGAACTATTATCGGCTCGACTCGACTCGGTTATCTCTCTCTCTCTCTCTCTCTCTCTCTCTCTCTCTCTCTCTCTCTCTCTCTCTCTTGAGAGGCGTAGTATACATAGTGTCAGGAAGAGTTCATTCTGTAGTTATAGGTAAGGACCCATAACAGATAGTGAAAGCAATAATGATGACATTCATTTAGATCCTAATATTGGATCCAATTATTCATTCTTTCTCAGGCGAGAAAGCAATGATGAAATGCCTGATTCCATTCCAAGTCATGAAGATTTTGAAGTTTTTGAACCAAATGAAATAAAAATAAAGCATTTTTTTAACGATTTTTCAGATTTTGGTATTTTTCGCATTTTTTTGCTTAAAACAATCTATAACATTCAAATTATCAGATTTAAATTTTTTCAAGAAAGATATTTCAAGTGATCTCTCTTTTTTTAAACAGTCTTCAAAGCAATTATTTATTTTATAAGATACTTATATTCCGAAAAATACGTTACTTTCATATTAGATTAAAAAAAATTACAATCTTTGCCGTAATGAAGCATGCGAAAGTGAAATACTTGTAAGGGTGCGTATCCATAAGATTGTTGCCTAATAGTAAAATAATAATAATATAGCAAATATTTATTTTTCAGCATAATGACCTCTCTTAATTACTCTTCGGAGCGTTGAATCTATAAAAATCTTATATATGTTATTCTGCTTTCACAGTTGAATACATGGTAGATGATACTCAGCTTTTTTGCATATACATGTTTGATGGTTGGTTGATTTTGTTTAAAGGTATATTAACTTAGTTATTTAATGCCGAAATCTAAATATTTTGTAGATAATTTTATACTTTCAGGGTAGATTGTAGATCATAAAATGTATTGCTGGTACTTTCAAAACAAAAATGTATTGTTGGTAAACTTGTTATAAAAAATGTACTGCTTGTATTTTTATATTTTTTTAGTTTTGTATTAATTATTATTTTGGTATAAAATCTATTGTTGGTCATTTTAATATAAAATGTTGAATTTTGTTTGGGATGTTCACTATGTACCCAAAGTTAGGACCCTAACAGGTGCTACCACTTCAGATCAGGATGGGGATGGGAACAAAAACAGTTAAGTGGTGTTTCCACGATCCTGAAAACTTTCAATCTCCTGATCAGAGGTCTTGCTACCGGATGTAGTTTATCGTCATACAGTAGAATTGGTATGCTTAGTTAATTGAAAAACTGTATTAAGGAAAAGATTTTATGAATTTCAACCGACAGCTCAGTCGGTGGACGCCTAAAGTTTATTGTAGGGATAAGGATAAGTTCACCATTACAACTAGCATCGATAATTGTGTACATATTATTCGCATCATCCCCAACGAGGATTTGAATTAATTTGTATGAAAAGCCAACAAATCAATCGAAAAAGATAATGGCGTTAATTTTTATTATATTTCGACCGTCTTTACATTCATTGGTAATACAAAATATCAATATATATATATATATATATATATATATATATATATATATATACTGTTTATAATAAACATATCATTTACTTAAATAATTGTATCTATACAAATAACGTACAAATATTAAAATACATTAAAATAATTGTCGGATTTAGTCTATTTCATTATATATATATATATATATATATATATATATATATATATATATATATATATATATATATATATATATATATATATATATATAATTATTTATTTAAAAATTATAAGATAAATATGTTATAAAATCACTACAAAAATAGCTATTTTGTTTCAACACCTCCGGTGTCTTATCAAGTGATCATGTTTGAAAAAAAAAGAATATTTTTGTAGTGATTTTATAACATATTTATGTTATAATTTTTAAATAAATAATTATACATGCTCTACTCTGTATTGCGCACTCTTTTAAGAATAATAATTGTTGGTTATTGGAATTTATTCCGTATATACCAATCATATATTTGTATATATATATATATATATATATATATATATATATATATATATATATATATATATATATATATGAAGAAATATAGTCTTAAAGTGTGCTATATTTATGGGATAAAGTGCTCAATATCAGAGATAGAGCGTGTGTAAATATAAAAGTGGACATGGAAGTCAGCACATATATATATATATATATATATATATAGATAGATAGATAGATAGATAGATAGATAGATAGATAGTTAGATAGATAGATAGATATGAACAGACTGTGACAGATAGATAGATAGATAGATAGATAGATAGATAGATAGATAGATATGAACAGGCTGAGATAGATAGATAGATAGATACGAAGAGTCTTTGATACATACATAAATAGAGACATACATACACATACATACATGCAAGCAAACCTGCATGTATATATATATACACATATATATTATTCTGTTTTTGGTAATGAACGTTTTTACTAAAAGTCTAGTTATAACTTCTCGCAAGTGAAGACATCCACAGAAATACATTTGCAATATTCTATTATTTGTCACGGAAGATATACCTTAATAGGTGTTTGTGTTTGTGTGTTTCGGTGTGTGTACCTGTGCATGCGCCTGTGTTTATACGTGTTCTCGTCTGTACGTGCGTAGGCGCGTGTAAAATTTTATTTCTTATTCTAGGTTGACTTTGCATAATTGAGTTTGAGCATTTTTCTGCCATATTAATTTCCGAACATCTTCCATATTTTCAAATTCACGGCAATTTATTTTTATTTTCAATACGAAAGATTAACCTGCCAGATACCCAAAGAAGCGAATCATAAAAAGGGGAGGGAGACAATGTTCGACACTTCTATTTTTTTTTTTTTTTTTTTTTAAATGATCCATCACTTTACTGCAAAACTGTTATCGGAAAGTCAGTGTTCAAATCAACAAACGTTGTCTAGTATTTTAAACTCGAGTGAGTTATCTCCCTTTAAAATCTGCTTGGTATGCATTCTCCATTTTAACTCCAATGTTTTTAATCTTTTATTTGTTTTATTTGTTTTAAATGTTTATTTATTTCGCTTCGCTTTTGTCTTCGCGATTGTTTCATGTGTGTACAAATATTAAATTCAAACATCGACCTTCATACGTCTTTATTTATATGAAAGTTTTCAGTTTCATTCCAATTTGTTATCTTTCAGTTGGAACGAATAATTTTATTTTCGTTATATATTTACACAGAAATGGCATCGTATCTATTTTCATTGTTCATTAGAAATTGTTTCAGCAGTGATGCTTTGCTTTATGGAGCTTTTTAAAACCATTTTTCTAATTGTATTCTTTCATTTCCTTGTTTCTGTCTTTATTTGAAACTTTGCGCGCTTTTTTTTTTAATGCCTGTTGTTTTCAGTGATAGTCGCTTTTTTATTTTTATTTTTATTGTTTTTTTGGTTGTTCTAATATTTCATTACAATTGTTTGTTTCTTTTTTTGTTTTGTTTATTTATTTTATTCGTACATTTATTGGAAAACAAAACATTTTAAGTGGAAAATATTCGCCTTTGTTTCTACCCTCTCTTTTCTTTCTTGTCCTAGATGCCTCTTCGCTGCCATTGTCTTATTAGTTTCAGGGATATTGAATTTGACAATGGCTTTCATATGGTTTACACACCGTTTAGCGAATTTGTTTTATGTTATTGATTACTGATGTTTGTTTCATTTAAAGGGTCTATTTTTTTTCTTTTTGTTATTTTAATACTTTCTTTTCTTTTCTTTTCTTTTCTTTATTTTTTTCTTTTTGACTTTGAGATATTCATATAATCTTCAGCAATATGCTCTCCAACATCTAATATTTTGGAAAGAGTGAAAAATATGTCTTACATATTGATTTTAAAAGATCACGCCCTTCTCGCCAAAACACGCATCACTAGAAAATCTGGTTTTGTGTTTTTGTTTGAATGGCCAAGTTCAATACAATTCTGTTTCATGCCCTCCTACACGAAGCAACTGAACGGAAGAGAGACATTGAAATATGTTGTATTTTTACCACGCATAATAATTCCTTCAAGAAATAATTTCAAATTCTTTCATGTATTATATATATATATATATATATATATATATATATATATATATATATATATATATATATATATATATATATATATGTATGTGTGCGCGTGTGTGTGCGCATATATATATATATATATATATATATATATATATACACACATACATATATATATATATATATATATATATATATATATATATATATATATATATATATATATGTATATGTATATGTATGTATGTATGAGAAGGTTTGAAATGTGGAAATGTGTGGGCTATTTTCGGCAATTTTTGCTATATATATATATATATATATATATATATATATATATGAGTAAGTTTGAAATGGGGAAAGGTGTAGGCTCTGACTATTTTTGACAAAGCGTGGGGTAAAAAAAAATCTCTGCGTATGGGAACTTAGAAAAATAAATGTTTTCGCATAAAATGCTGGCTATCTTCGCTCAATAAACTTTCAAATCTCTTTAAGCGCCTACATAACAATTTTCGCACATATAAATAATATTTCAAGACATTGTAATTTATTAGACTTGCAATAACTTTTCTGTTTTTGCCTGTAAAGTGTAAATATTTTTATTGGTCCATTATGAGGTTACTTTTTATTTTATTTCAATGTTTACTGACCTTTTGGTAGAACGAGTGTCAGTTTTTAATGAAACTAATGTATTCAATTCTTTCTGAAATCTGGTTAACGTGCAACCAGATCAAAACTACTAAGATTAAATAATGCACTTAAATCTCAGCTTGCACACGCACACACTCACACACACACACAGACACATACACACAAACACACACACAAACATATATATATATATATATATATTAACTGATTTAAAATAGTTTTTTTTTCGCTACACAGTAATAACTATGTTTCAAAAGGCACCGCAAAGATTCATAATTGAGTGTTTCCAAGGATACAGAGAAATCCACTCATCTAGACAAATATCTATAAGAACACCGGATTATATATCTTACTGTTCTTTCTTTTTATTCATATATATATATATATATACATATATATATATATATATATATATATATATATATATATATATATATGAAGAAATATAGTCTTAAGGTGTGCTATATTTATGGGATAAAGTGCTCAAAATATATGCATTCTAGGTGGCCTGACGATTGCATCTATTATCAAACAGACTGTAGTCTCTAAGTGTTGACTTCTATGTTCACTTATATATATATATATATATATATATATATGAAGAAATATACTCTTGAAGTGTGCTATATTTATGGGATAAAGTGCTCAATATCAGAGATAGAGCGTATGTAAATATAAAAGTGAACATAGAAGTCAACACTTAGAAGCGACAGTCTGTTTCATGCTAGATGCAATCGTCAGGCCATATATATATATATGTATGTATGTATGTAAAGGTTAACGGTCAGAGATGAATTAGGCCAGGGAACAGTAGTATTAAAAAGTGCTCAATACACTTGAGAGAAAAAATTAGTACAAATGAAAATAACATGTAAAGCTTTTAAGGTTAAAAATCAGGAGATCAATTAAAATACATGACCACGGCTTCGACCTGCTGATCTCGTCGGGCGATATTTTTAAGATGACTACATTTATGATTTATTTTAAACACACACAAAAAAGGCCACATATTCTTAAAAAAAAAATAATAACATGTGTTCTTTCAAATAAAGTGTTAAAGTGATCATTTTAAAATTATCGCCCGACGAGGCCGCCTGATCGAAACCATGATCGCGTATTTTAATTGAATCTCTTATTTTTTTAAATATATATATATATATATATATATAATATCTGGATAAAATAAATGAAACAAAATTGGGTGTTTTTTTTATGAAAGTATTTATTTCTGTGTTTTTGTATATTTATTTATTTAATATTTCAGACCACCTAGGTCTTTCCTCAGAAATCAAAAAATCTTAAATAAATATTAAATAAATAAATATATACAAAAACACAGAAATAAATACTCTCATAAAAAAAACACCCAATTTTGTTTCATTTATTTTATCCAGATATTATATACATATCAAGAAAGTATACGTGGCCTCTCATTATGCTATATATATATATATATATATACATATATATAATTAATATTATAAAGAAAACGAAATTTTTTTGTCAGTTTTTATTTCAATAAAGCCAGAAGCCACAACTACTATCACCAAGCCGCTCAAACTGAAGCATTAGAAGCCGGATCAAGCAATGATATATTCTGGCAATACGCACTTCAAAAATACCCGTTTTTTTTGGGGGGGTCACCCTGAATTATAAAATGTATCTATATATAACCGTCCATTTTAACACTATTGTGATTACTTAGATAACGTAATACTTGAAAAAAAAAATAGATACCGACTTTCCATTTTCAAAATTTAGAAATATTTTAATTAATCGGTAACTATAAAAAAATCCATTTTCAATGACTAAAGTTGAATTGAAGAATTTTTTACCGCACTAATTGTGTATTATGGATACACTAATCAAATTTTGGAATAAAACCTTTTATATTTCGAAATACTTATAGGAAAAAAAAATTTATTCCGTTACTTAAAAATCGAAAACTAAGCGAATATCTTGTTCCCAGGCCTCATGAATTTAAGCGTCCTACGAGGCTGGTATCCCGTTCCCACCTCTTCACCGTTGAAACTGTTAGATTTAGACGTCTCTTCTACTCCAATAGCTTCATGTCCCGCACATCTCGCCTGTGGAACTCCCTTCCTTATTCCTGTTTCCCTGACAAATATAATCTTCAACTATTTAAGTGTAACGTCAATCGACATCTCCGGTTGCCTTGATCTATCCACTTCCCTTCTCCACATCCTTTCCCCTTTCATTCCTATCTGCTCTCGCTCCAAATCTTCTGTAACTCCTTGCGTGCTAGCGGCTTCCAGCCTTGCTTGGGGTGAAAAGCTTAAAAATAAAAAAATAAAAATAATACCACTAAATGCAAATATATGCACTATACAACTCGGATAATAAAATATACTTTAGACAAAGTCATTAATTTAAATTAAACAAGTAAAAAGTAAATCACAAGTTAATTACTAAATTACGAAAACACATAAACACAAGTAAATGCAATAATAATAATAATCAACAAAAAACAATTTCTAAAGAATAATAAATAATGAGTCACAATTAAAAAAACAATGTTATAAAGTATAAATACAATACTATGGAATATGATACTAGAAAATACTATGTTATAAAATATTATGTTATAAAATACATTGCTATAAATGCAATCCTATAAAACACCATTCGCCCTTGCATGGAGTATTGCTACCATATATGGTCTGAGCCCTTTCTGTTTGCCTCGGGGTTCTTGATAAGATCCAGAGACGGATTTGCAACGGGGTTGGCCCTGATCTGTCATCTCGTCTGCAGTCGCTCTCTCACAGACGCGACGTCGCCTCGCCCTGTCTTTTTTACAAGTACTTTCACGGTAATTGCTCCGATGAGCTGCTTTCGCTGGTTCCCAGGCTTCATGAATTCAAGCGTCCTACGAGGCTGACATCCCGTTCCCACCGTTTCACCGTTGAAACTGTTAAATATAGCCGTCTCTTCTACTCCAATAGCTTCATATCTCACACCTCTCGCCTGTGGAACTCCCTTCCCTATTCCTATTTCCGTGACAACTATAATCTCCAACTATTCAAATGTAACGTCAATCGACATCTCCAGTTGTCTTGATCTATCCACTATCCTTTTCCACACCCACCCTTTCCTCTAACACTCCTATCTGCTCTCACTCCAAATCTTCTGTAACCCCTTGCCTTGATCTATCCACTATTCTTCTCCACATCCTTTCCTCTATCACTCCTATCGGCTCTCGCTCCAAATCTTCTGTAACCCCTTGCCTTGATCTATCCACTATTCTTCTCCACATCCTTTCCTCTATCACTCCTATCTGCTCTCACTCCAAATCTTCTGTAACCCCTTGCCTTGATCTATCCACTATTCTTCTCCACATCCTTTCCTCTATCACTCCTATCGGCTCTCGCTCCAAATCTTCTGTAACCCCTTGCCTTGATCTATCCACTATCCTTCTCCACATCCTTTCCTCTAACACTCCTATCTGCTCTCGCTCCAAATCTTCTGTAACCCCTTGCCTTGATCTATCAACTACCCTTCTCCACATCCTTTCCTCTATCACTCCTATCTGCTCTCACTCCAAATCTTCTGTAACCCCTTGCCTTGATCTATCAACTACCCTTCTCCACATCCTTTCCTCTATCACTCCTATCTGCTCTCGCTCCAAATCTTCTGTAACCCCTTGCCTTGATCTATCCACTATCCTTCTCCACATCTTTTCCTCTAACATTCCTATCTGCTCTCGCTCCAAATCTTCTGTAACCCCTTGCGTGCTAGTGGCTTCCAGCCTTGCCTGGGGTGAAAAGCTTAAAAAATTAAAAATTAAAAAATGAACAGCATTCAGATCCACAATTAGTCCGACTCAATAGCCTTGAGAATAATTTGAAACAACCGTTACCGCTCAACCAATAACCGTCATGATAATACAATCGACTTTACTACCCATATTGCACCATCGACCAGCATATATAATTAGTCGACCCAAAACACAACAAACATGGCTTGAAGATAGAATTTAAAGAAAATATTCGCGGCTAAGTGTTGACCTTAGTGTTCACTTTTATATTTCCATATACCCTCTATTCCTATCAATTTAACAATTTATATATAGCATAACTTAAAACTATATTTTTATCATATACAGAATGTCCTCGGGTTACTTCGGACTCGACGTGGTTACATCGCCATCTGCCATAATATAACACGTCGTCACGCGGCGATATAAGAGAAAGATGGCGTTGTTTCTTCACTAGCTGTACGCCATATTGAATTCTGCTACATTCACAATCTCTCGTTTATGCCCTTTGGCGGGAACTTTATACCCTTCATTATGGCTCCCAGGCGCAATTCCAAAATAGAAATTATGTACCTACATTGTACTTGAAAAGTACGCAAATTAGAAATTAATTGTGAATGAGACTAAAATTTGAGGCATAAATTACATCATTTCCTATAAGATAATTCGATTAATACGTTTTCAATCAGTGCGTATCTTTTAATATATATATATATATATATATATATATATATATATATATATATAAAATCTGTAAAAAATTTTATAAAGTTTAATGTACCTAGTTTTAAACTGGAAACTTAAATAAAATTTCAATAAAACCTTAAAAAAATATAGATTTACTTCTTTCTAATCCTTTTTACAAATTATTTCTATCGCAAATACAACGAAAGTTATAAATTTTTTAAAGTACACACGAACTTTATGGACACCCTATATATATATATATATATATATATATATATATATATATATACAGTGTAACCCGGATATAAGAGACCCGGATATAAGAGAAACACGGATATAAGATAGATTTTATCTGGTCCCAAATTAGAGCCTGTGTTAAAGTATATATAACAGACCAAACCCGGATATAAGAGAAACCCGGATATAAGAGAAACCCGGATATAAGATACTTCTTCTCCGGTCCCGACAACTCTCTTATATCCGGGTTGCACTGTATATCCACATGCACGTACATATATATATATTTATATATATATATATATATATATATGTACCTCATGATCGAATGTGAACGTTCTAATCACTGGACCTGACGATTGCACTAGCATGAAACAGACTGTCGCCTCTAAGTGCTGACTTCCATGTCCACTTTTATATTTACACACGCTCTATCTCTGATATTGAGCACTTTACCCCATAAATATAGCACACTTTAAGACTATATTTCTGTATATATATATATATATATATATATATATATATATATATATATATATATATATATATTTATATATTTGGCCACTCGTATTCGAGGATACGCGTCTACTAGGGCGGATAACCAATCCCTATTGCAGATGTATATATATATATATATATATATATATAATTGTGTATTTGGGCAGCAATCCCTCTTTTATACAAGTTTCATTAAAAACCACTGACATGGTATTATGGGTAAGTTTTTTTTATTTAAAGGTAAAGTGTAAGTTTATACTTTAGTGTTTTTTGAAATTTCTTTTTAATTAAAAAAAAATGTTGTAATTTTACACGTTGAAGAATTCTTTAGACGGTGAATGTTGGAGCAAACGTCTCATAATTAAGACTATTGAGAAAATTGATTAAACTTCTCAAATTTTATAACCACATTTTTATGAGTGCTTTTGTTATCCTTATTAATATTATTTGATATTATTTGATATTATTTGATATTATTTGATATTATTTGATATTATTATGTCTAAATTGCTGATCAGGAAATTTCATTGGAAACAAATCATTTGTTCATAATTAAAATCGAAATCCCGAATGAAATAATGACTGAATTTATTTGGACTGTTTTTCAAAATGAGTGTCATTTGGTATCTTATTGCTTTCGTTTGATTTCCACTGACAGTCAGTTTTGAAAAAGACTCAACAGAAAATTTTCTTAAATGGCATCATTATTTTTTAATTTTTTATTTCGCCTTATGGATGGATGTGTGCGTAAGACGGTTTGCTCGCTATATATATGTCTGTGTGTGTGTGTGTGTGTGTGTGTGTGTACGCGCGCGTCTGTGTGTGCGTGTGTTCGTGTGAGTGTGTGTGCATGTGGGTGTGTGTGCGTGTGTGTTTGTGTGTGTGAATGTGTGCGTGTGTGTGTATGTGTGTGTGTGTCCGTGTGCGTGTGTGTGCGTTCGTCCGTGTGTGTGCGTGTGTGTGTATGTGTGTGTACGTGTGTGTACGTGTGTGTGTGTGTATGTGTGTGCGTGTGCATGTGTGTGTGTGTTTGTGTGTGTGTGAATGTGTGCATGTGCGTGTGTGTGTATGTGTGTGCGTGTGTGTGTCCGTGTGCATGTGTGTGCGTTTGTGTGTGTGTGCGTGTGTGTGCGTGTGTGTGCATGTGTGTGTATGTGTGTGCGTGTGCATGTGTGTGTGAATGTGTGCGTGTGCATGTGTGTGTGTATGTGTGTGTGTTTGTGTGAATGTGTGCGTATGTGTGTGTGTTTGTGTGTGTGAATGTGTGCGTGTGCGTGTGTGTGTGTGCCCGTGTGCATGTGCGTGCGTGTGTGCGTACGTGTGTGTGTGTGTGTGTCTGTGTGTGCGTGTGTGTGTATGCCTGTGTGTGTATGCCTGTGTGTATGTGCGTGTGTGCCTCTGGGTGTGTGTGTGTGCGTGATATACATGTCACTACGTAAAAGCGAGGTAATTTCACAAGATATTGCAAGTAAATTCGTCGTACAGTTCAAAAGTTCGCATCCCCACCCCCAGAATTAGCATAGGAATTGACTTGACAGAAGAGTGGAAAAAGAAAAAAATTAAAAAAAACTCTTACAGTCATTGAAAAAAAATGGAATCAATTGTGAAACGAATGCCAAAAATTGGTACTAAAATAATCAAAAGACTAAAGGAGGCTATTTTGGTGAGTGGAAAATTTAATCATAAAATGCTTTTCTTTTTCTTTTTCTTTTTTAATCCTTTCTCCCCAAGCAAAGTGGGAATGCTACTAGTACACAAAGGGGTTCCAGAGAGTGAAGCTGAGAGAAAAGATCGTGAAATTGAAGAAAGAATAAAGGAAAAGGGTTCAAAACAACAGAAGATGACAACGTTACATTTAAATTTTTAGTTATCAGAAAAGCAAGTAAACTGCGGGGATTTCCACAGTCAGGAAGTGCGAGAAAAGAGTCTGTTGGAGTGGCGATTGCATTTAGCTATTTCACTTGTAAATGTATGGGACCTAGATTCCAATCTAGTAGAAAGCTTAAATTCATGAATATAGAATCCAGCGCAGTACGGAATCTGTTCAATGAAACAACGTTAAAGATTAACACTCACGAGTCAGACACTCTACTGGATCTGACTATATTGCCAATACCACCAGTAGCTGTTCCGTAATTCTTCAATTTTCGATATCAAAGGCTGGTAGTGAAAATTCCGGAAAAAACATGGCCGCCTTTATACACGTCGAATTGAATATTTTGAGCCTTCTGATTGGTTAATCTTTCGATTGGTGAACTATAAAATGAGTCAGCTCATTTTGGCTGGCTCACTAGTATACCAGGGTACCCAAAAACTACAACAGGTATTTACAGTACTAATTTTATTTCAGATCGAATAAACTATAAATTCTTAGTAACTTTTAGTATATCTATTTCCTTAAGTTTTTCTTTTCCTACGAATGTATGAACCAGTACGGAAAAATCTTTATCATCCACTAATTTCTGATGAGATTATGTCTCTATATCGTACTCGAGAAAGAAACAATTTAACGTCAAAAATTAAAGTTGTTTTATGTAAACTATTTTATTTAATCCCCCGATGAGCAGATTCAATTTGCGAGAATGTTAGTCTGAAATATAAGGTTTTGAGTTATTTATATTAGAAACACACGTGAAAATTTCTCGGTTTTCCTGTTTTAAATTTCGGATGAAACTTATTTTTTAATTTAATGATTGTATCAGCAGCTTGTGAATTCTATGATGATAAAATATCCGGGAAAATTCTCCTATAAAATAAAGGTTCGAGTCCTGTCGTAGGACACATTGTTTTATGATATATATATATATATATATATATATATATATATATATATATATATATATATATATATATATAGTGCTGTTCGAGAACAGTGACTCACCTGATTTTTTTTTTTTTACTAAATGTTCTCTTCTCCGATGAAACGAAAGTTGAGCTAAATTCAAAAGATAAGCGATCTAAAATCCGAAGAAGAAGCTTTGAAAGCTCTTTGAATTTAGCAGTAAGTACTGTCAAGCATCCGTTCAGTATAATGTTCTGGGGATGCTTTTCTTTTCATGGAACTGGTTTCTTAAAACCTATTGAAAACACCCCTAGAAGCGAGCAGTACAAGAGAATTTTAGAGTCTTGTCTGCTCCCTTCTGGTGAAAGGGTGCAAACCGACCCCACCAAGCTCATTTTTATGCAGGATAATGCTCCCTGTCACAAATCAAAATTAATGAAGGAATGCTTTGATGAGAAGCAGGTGAGTGTTATGACATGGCCGCCCCAATCTCCTGACCTCAACCCCATAGAAAACTTATGGAGCATTATAAAGTACAGGCTCTCGAGAAAGCAGTTGAGCAAGAAAGAGGATTTGATTGTGAATTTCATATACGAATGGAATTCAATGCTTGGAGATGAGATTTGCCAGAACCTAATCAAGTCAATGCCAAAAAGAGTTGAAAAGGTTATTCAAAATAAAGGAGGACCTATAGATTATTAAATATTTCGAACTATATTACCTATTATAAATAAATTATACCTCTATTATTCTTTATTTAAAGCTGTTCGGTTATGTTTCTATTGATTACTAGTTGCAGGAAATAAGTGAGTCACTTTTTTACACAGAGTTTTTCCCTATATCTCATTTATATCCAAAATTATAATTAACAATAGAATACCTTAGGGTGAGTAAACTTTTTACTAGGTGGTCGGGAAGGGGTCTTTATATTAGTAAGATTAAAAATTAGTTTGACCCCCCAAAACAATAGGCGAAATTTTTTTAAGTAAAAACAAATCGGTTGAATCACTTTTATCAAACAGCACTGTATATATATATATATATATATATATATATATATATATATATATATATATATATATATATATATATATATGAAGAAATATAGTCATAAAATATGCTATATTTCTGGAATAAAATGCTCAATATCAGAGATAGAGCGTGTGTAAATATAAAAGTGAAGATTGAAGTCAAAACTTTGAGGCGACAGGCTGTTCCATGCTAGACACATACCACCGACGACGACTGCGGCCAGAATCCTCTGACTTTTGTCTACGTCTTCCTAACGTAGACAAAACTCCACCAAAATGAAAATTAGCACGACAAAAAATGAGGAAATATGTTTCATCCATGTTAACCCAGACGATTAAAAATGAAATTTAAGAACTCATATTCCTTGTGCCTCATTTTTTATGAAAAATATAATACTTTAATCATTTCACCCCATGTATATATATATATATATATATATATATATATATATATATATATATATATATATATATATATATTAAACATTTCACTTCATGCAAGGCAGTAAAGCCACTAAGACACAAGGGGTTACTGAGTGTGAAAGAATAAGAAAAAAGAGAAACATTATTAAGGAGCGAGAACGATAGAAGAGTAATCAAGAAGACAGTAGATAACGATTGACATTGCATTTAAATTGGTTTTCTAATCATTTCACCCATGCAAGGCAGTAA
>OZ038512.1:1420000-1462500 GCA_964036315.1 Acanthosepion esculentum | reverse complement strand
AGATATTTTTATGTTTATACATTCTTTATTATAAAATTTCTTAAAATAATTGTCAGACTTCGTCCATTTCATAAGGTGTGACGTCATTTGTTTACATTTGGATACGCTTTGAACAGATATGAATGCACGTGAGAGAATCATGGAAGATTGTAGTTTAAAAGCAGTAAAATCGACCTTGCTAATCGAACGATCGTCCGTTGTTCATTCAATTAAGGCACGCCAGGCTATATGACGGTTCCATATAGGATACAGGTTCGATTCCTGTCGGAGGACGAATATTTTCTATGAAAATTTCTCGGACATTCAGGCCAGTAAATGTTGTTTAATACTGTTTATTATAAACAGAGAATTTATTTAAATATTTGTATCTATAAAAAAGAATGTATAAACATAAAAAGTATCTTAAAATAATTGTCGGAATTTGTCCATTTCATAATATATATATATATATAAATATATATATATATATTTGCAAAAATGTATTGCTGATAATTTTATACTATGAAAATGTATTGCTGGGATTTTTACATTATTAAGACTGTTATCCTCATCTCTCTCTCTATATATATATATATAAGAATATTATTCATAATTTAAGAACACAAAAAAATTTCCCTTAAAATTTTCCTTATATCTCATATTCAACAAAACCTGTTTGAAATAAAGGTTGCTGTCCAAATACATATATACTTGCACACATGTGTATATACATACACACCCACCAAAGGATATACATATATTAAAGCTCTTTTTTTACTGTTATACATTCTACAATTACACACATATACTCCATATATATATATATATATATATATATATATATATATATATATATATATATATATATGGGGGGGAAGCAATAATAAGAATAATGACAATTGAAGCAATAATAAAAATAAAGAAAAAAATAGTCTAAGTATTTTTCGATCCTTGCTCTTCGTAACCAATCGAGGACAAAAATGTAAATTGTGTACCCACAGTTTTCAAAAAATTGCCAGGGAATCAGCATAGTCAAAGAGAAAAAAATACATGCCCACTGCGATTACACTCGGCACCCATTCCTTTTGTTTAGAGAGTGAAGGCTGCCTAAACTTAATATAGAATATTTCTAATATTTTCAAATGGTAATCGAAATGCCCTCGGCTGGTTATGATGAACATCTAGACTCACACCGGATAAGGTTATTAAGCGTTCAATAATTGCTGAATCTGAAGTATTGACCATCTTACGAAAGTTTTTGAAAAGTTCTATTTATATATTTAGTTCCACGCCGACATTCATCTGAGCAAACATGATGAGGTGGCAAAACATTCTTACAATCACATCTCAACACAGGTTGGGACGAAAACACTAGTCGTCGATTTGCAGAATTATAGAAAGATTTCCGACATAGATAGATAGATAGATAGATAGATAGATAGATAGATAGATAGATAGATAGATAGATAGATAGATAGATAGATAGATAAGGAACAGTATATTATACATAGATAGATAGATAAGGAAAAGTATATGATAGATAGATAGATAGATAGATAGATAGATAGATAGATAGATAAGAAACAGTATATGATAGATAGATAGATAGATAGATAGATAGATAGATAGATAGATAGATAGATAGATAGATATGAACAGACTGAGATAGATAGATAGATAGATAGATAGATAGATAGATAGATAGATAGATAGATAGATATGAACAGACTGAGATAGATAGATAGATAGATAGATAGATAGATAGATAGATAGATAGATATGAACAGACTGAGATAGATAGATAGATAGATAGATAGATAGATAGATAGATAGATAGATAGATATGAACAGACTGAGATAGATAGATAGATAGATAGATAGATAGATAGATAGATAGATAGATAGATAGATAGATAGATAGATAAGGAACAGTATATGATACATAGATAGATAGATAAGAAAAAGTATATGATAGATAGATAGATAGATAGATAGATAGATAGATAAGAAACAATATATGATAGATAGATAGATAGATAGATAAGAAACAGTATATGATAGATAGATAGATAGATAGATAGATAGATAGATAGATAGATAAGAAACAGTATATGATAGATAGATAGATAGATAGATAGATAGATAGATAGATAGATAAGAAAAAGTATATGATAGATAGATAGCTAGATAGATAGATAGATAGATAGATAGATAGATAGATAGATAGATAGATTGATAAGAAACAGTATATGATAGATAGATAGATAGATGGATAGATAGATAGATAGATAGATAGATAGATAGATATGAACAGACTGAGATAGATAGATAGATAGATAGATAGATAGATAGATAGATAGATAGATAGATAGATAGACACTTATAATCTGGGGCTGCTTGAATCCATATTTATCTTACATAATATATGGCAGCACAGTATTCTAGTGGAATAGACTCGTTACTGACATGTCATGATGGTTGATGAAGGCGAGAATATCTTAGTACCTGGTGAAACAATTGCACATTATCTTCCCAGGCAGGAACAGCAAAAAGCAATTCGGCCCAGAGTCAATATTCTTGCCTACATTTCTGTCAATATGTGTGTGTGTATTTCTGTATGTTTCTAATTGGTTCCTGTCAATATCTACAAGTTTCCACAGTAATATCTATTCTACACGTGAGCAAAAAAAAAACGCTATCGGGATGCGTACGACTATGGGCAAGCACTTAAAAAAAATGTCGATATTTTTTCATCCTGTTTGTTTAATGGTGAATAAACTTGAGATGTTTCTTTCTTCTCAGTTCACTGAAGGAGATACGAAGACAGATTGCTTTTTTCCCCACTGAATGGCTTTTCTAAATTTAAATGCTTTCGTTTTCTTTTTTTTAATCGCACATATGAGAAAGTTTACTCGGAGAGAAATACGGCCATGCGAATGTCTCAGAGTTGCATCAGAGTATGAATCAACAGTTGCTTTCTAACCATCCAAGAAAGACAAGCCTCTAAATAGCCTTCGCAGCCCTATATATATATATATATATATATATATATATATATATATATATATATATATATATATATATATATATATATTTGTGTATTTAGGCAGCAATCCTTCTTTCATGCACATTTTATTGAAAAGTACAGATGCTTTTATTTAGTTTTTTATACAATTTCTCATGCGATCTAATAATTTTTTCTTTTCAGATTATAAATTATATACAAAAAATCTGAGCGCTTTCGGCTATTCATTTAGCCATTTTCAAGGATTAAATATTTTAACTGTTAAAATAAGAAATAGTTTGTTGTATGCATGTTTTATAAAATGTTTCCATTTTTCAAAAGACAGTCAAAATATTATGTCCATTTTCAAAGTTAATATTATTAAGAGCCTCCATTATTTTTAGTCTTATTTTTTTGCATGTGGATGATGCTATTATATTAGTGTTGTCAACAAGTCTGTTACGAATAGTGTCCGGTAGGTCTCCATGAATATTTAAATGAGATCTAATTGAGCTATTGTCAGAAAGGTGTAGAGTGAGTCTGCGTGTCAAACATGTTGTAGTGTAGCCTATATAATTATTTACGAATTTTGATTGATCAGGAATACAATTCCTTAATGGGCATTTAAATTCGTAAATAATATTTGCCCTGTTTAATTTTGTTCTAGGAGGTGAATTGTTACATATGTATATATATATATATATATATATATATATATATATATATATTTAAAAACATTTTTTATGTTTATACATTCTTTTTATAGATACAAATATTTAAGTAAATGCTCTGTATTATAATAAACAGTATTAAACAACATTTAACGGCCTGAATATCCGAGAAATTTCATAGAAAACTTTCGTCCTCCGACAGGAATCGAACCTGTATCCGAGAGAGTTTGAGAAAAATATCTATATTCTTATCTTTTAATGACCCCTATGACCCCTGTGGTGTTCTCAGATGTATTTCCTTTTTTTTGCGTTTTTGTCAGCATACTTACGCATACGTACATTCCATCTCCTTTTTATTATATATATATATATATTACATTTCAAAAGTTTGAAGTCACCTTTAGAATTAGCATGAGATTAACTTGACAGAAGAGTGAAAAAAATGAAAAAAGATCTATTAGATTCATTGAAAAAAGATTAGAATCAATTATCAAATTTATATTTTGAGAAACTTTAACAAAAAATGACAAAAATCTGTGCTGCAGTAATCAAGGCTAAAGGAGGTTATTTTGACGACAGCAAAATTTACTCATAATAATTTTAATAAATAATCAAGTCTCACTTTTTTTTCGGACTGATCAGCGTTACCATCGAGGCAGGAGTAAATGGTAATGTCGTCAGCGTAGATGCCAAGTTGAGAGCTGATGTCGTTGGGAAGGCCTTTAATGAAGTTTAAAAACAGCCTAGGACCAAGGATAGAGCCCTGCGGGACACCCGCGTCAGTATGAATAGATGTAGCCGCGCATATGGCTGGTTCAGGACAACATTCTTTTCAGGCTTTCTGGATCAGCTCGAATATGTGGCCGGATACACCGTAACTTTTCAGACTGTGAACAAGCCTTGAATGTCACACTTTGGTTTCATCGTTTGTCTCTGGAGCATGATAGACTCTTTCCACAATTATCGTCAGTCCATCAACAGTTGACCTGGTGAAACGAAAGACGCGTTGCTTGTCTGAGAAAAGGCCCTATGATGGGGGTGATGAACCAATTCAGCATTGATTAGGGTCGGACGGTTACCAGAGTTCTTAAAACTAGAAAACAGACGATGATTTCCAGCAGGCAGGAGATCAGGAGGCAGTGTGGCATTTATTATGTGGTTTAGAGAAAACGGGAGCCGGTTAGGGAGCACACTTCTTAATGACATTATTTACATTATTCGGACTATTGTCCTCATCTTTGTCGCCATATTTATTACAACGTTAAGGCCTTTCAGTATCTGTCTATATTTCTGAGATGAGGTATTATGTACACTATTTACATTATTCGGACTATTGTCCTCATCTTTGTCGCCATATTTATTACAACGTTAAGGCCTTTCAGTATCTGTCTATATTTCTGAGATGAGGTATTATGTACACTATTTACATTATTCGGACTATTGTCCTCATCTTTGTCGCCATATTTATTACAACGTTTTGGCCTTTCAGTAACTGTCCATATTTCTGAGATGAGGTATTATGTACACTATTGACATTATTCGGACTATTGTCCTCATCTTTGTCGCCATATTTATTACAACGTTTCGGCCTTTCAGTATCTGTCTATATTTCTGAGATGAGGTATTATGTACACTATTTACATTATTCGGACTATTGTCCTCATCTTTGTCGCCATATTTATTACAACGTTTCGGCCTTTCAGTATCTGTCTATATTTCTGAGATGAGGTATTATGTACACTATTTACATTATTCGGACTATTGTCCTCATCTTTGTCGCCATATTTATTACAATATTTCGGCTGTTGTACGGTCCGGCCGTCTTCAGGTGGTTGGAATGTCGAACTGAAAGGGTTCAGTTCGACATTCCAACCACCTGAAGAAGTTCGGAACGTACAACGGCCGAAACGTTGTGATAAACATGGTGACAAAGATGAGAACAATAGTCCGAATAGTGTACATAATACCTCATCTCAGAAATATAGACAGACTTCTAAATGCCTATTACGGGGCTACCATCAGGTCCACATACCTTGTGGTGGTCAAGAAACCATAGAATGGGTTATATGCATATCACCAGCAGAGAAAATAGATATAAGAGCCTTTTTTATATTCTATTGCTATTATTCAAATGCATGTTTTAATTTACGTTTTCCTACATACGTGAATATATACAGATACAGATGTAGAAATATGCAATATATATATGGAAAGACAAATTGTTATTTAACTGCCTATAGAAAGTACATATATCTAACAACATACAGGGTGCGGCTGGTATTTAAGGACAGATTTTATGGAATAATAAAAAAGTTGCTGAACAAATGAATATAATTATATTTGATTACAAACAAGTAAACATGAAATTTAGCGAACTCTTATTTAATTTTATTCCATAAAACCACCACTAGCATCAATAACTGCCTCTACACAAGGTCAAAATCGGCTGCAAGTTCTAATTAATTGGTCCTTATTTATGTCAGACATTACTCGAACTATTGCAGCTTTAAGAGAGTCTTTGGTGTTATGAGGCTGTTTATTAACCTCCTTCTCAACAACGCTCCACACATAATAGTCTAGTGGATTGAGATCTGGAGAGTTAGGAGGACAAATTTTGGGTGTGATGTGGTCGTACAAATGGTCAGCCATCCATTCTTGCAACTCTGAGGAAACGTGCAATATCCAAATCGCTATGATCAGCCTTTAATGCCACAATCACAGCATGCCTTTTCATTTCATTTGTTACCATAGGTTTGCTATTCTTGATTTCTGAAAAATAAAAGCATTAGAAGTTAGTGGGAAGCAGTATTAATCTTAAAACTGTATGTCCTCAAATACCACTCGCACCCTGTATATACATATATATATATATATATATATATATATATATATATATATATATATATATATATATATACGTGCATACAAATCTTAACCCCTAAACACAGAAACTAAACACATATATTAGTGCATATAACTTTTAAATATATTATAGTTCATACATACACCTATGTAAAAACTTGTAAAATTCCTTTGCACATGCATATGCAGACACATGTACGCAGTGTGCTGATATTCAGACACACACACACTCACACTTACACACGCGATACACTGAGGCCTTTGGCGATTTTTTTATATTTTTATTTAAGAAAATCTTTGATTCCTCAGCCCTCCATGACGTTCGTGTTAAGCGATGTGCCCAGCCAAGCGCTTTTCCATTGATTTCACATACTCCCTCCGTTCAATTCGTGACTTGATTATCACTGTTTTGATGCTGCCTCGAATAGATATGTCTCTGGTGACGTCATTACCGAAAATCAACAACTCCACCTCAACGGGAAGTCCCTGGACCAAAGAACCAATAGAAAAAGGACCCTTCTTTAAAATATAAAATGATAAAAACTTCCTTCAAAAACCCCCAAAAATTCTGCCTCAATACATCACGACCGGAGGTTTTTCTAAAAACTTTACTCTCAAAAAACAAATAATGAACGAATAAACAAAAAATCATGGCTGATATACTGAGAAAACTATCACCGAACTTGGTTAAAAACTTTATTTTTAAATCATAAAAAAAAAATACAAGTCGAGTCCTTTTATAAGAAGTAAGGTACGTGTTTGAATCATAAATATAAGATTTATAATAAGATTTACATTCATTCTTCACCAATGAAAAACTTTTAAGCAAAAATAGTCATTTTCATTCACTTTTCTTGCTATAATTTCAACATTCACCAACAGCGGGCTATGACAAATACTTATTTTTATACACTCTTATAAGGTACATCACAAAGAACCGTTGGAACTGCTCGTTAACCATAACATATTTGGGAAGGATATTAGAACAATCCAGAACCTATACTAGGAGCAAACGGGCATCATACGAATAGAAAATGAATTCAGTAAATATACAAAAATAAAAAGAGGTGTATGACAAGGATGAGACGGCTCGCCGGACTTACTCAACCTATACAGTGAGGCAATTCTGAGAGAATTACAAGTGCTATCAGGAGTCATTATTGGCGGCCACAATATTAACAGTATAAGATATGCCGATGACACAGTGTTGAGAGCAGACACCGAAAGGAAAGTACAAAAACACCTACAGAAGGTAGTTAAGGAAAGCGAGAAGAAAGGACTAAACATAAACTACAAAATAAAAGAATGTATGGTTGTTACCAAAAAACTAAAATGCAAATTACAAATTGGAAATGCCAAAATCAAGCACCTGCAACATGTCGATATCTGGTTTGGTTTGGTTTATTTTGTTTTACGGCATATCAACCTCAATGGGTCATTTAATGCCGACAACATTTTTACGATAGATTCGTATGAATAGAATATGTATTCTTTGGTTTAGATTGGTTTGGTTTATTTTGTTTTACGGCATATCAACACCTCAATGGGTTATTTAATGCCCACAACTCTTTTTTTTTCCTGGTAAATATTTTTGTTTTGTCAAAAATCTATTTCTGTTAATATTTTTCCTCAAAAACGTATAGCTGGTAATATTATTTTTTCAAAAACGTATAGCTGGTAATATTATTTTTTCAAAAACGTATAGTTGGTGATATTTTTTCAAAAACGTATAGCTGGTGATATTATTTTTCAAAAGCGTATAGCTGGTAATATTTTTTCAAAAACGTATAGCTGGTAATATTATTTTTTCAAAAACGTATAGCTGGTAATATTATTTTTTCAAAAACGTATAGCTGGTGATATTATTTTTCAAAAGCGTATAGCTGGTAATATTTTTTCAAAAAAGTATAGCTGGTATTATTATTTTTTCAAAAACGTACAGCTGGTAATATTATTTTTTTCATTCTCCTTCAGCAACGCACCACTGAATCTGTCTAGAATGTAATGGAATATAAGTTAATTTTAAAACATCGATGTCCAGGTAACTAAATCAAAGTCTGGAGGGAATAAAAGCCATTTTCTTTCTTTGCTTTCTAGACAGAAACAATGAGGAAATAACACTTACTGACCAAAAACGAAAAAAAATGCCAAAATTTTGTCGCACAGTTGTTGTGGTGTCCTCGCTCTAAAGAGTCTATGTTGGACTCTTCCGCCACTAACAGATTAGTAGGAGAGAAAGCCCTGGGGGATCAGTCGACCAGACAGTTCGTAACTGTCGAAATCTATCTATCTAGTAGACTATCCGGCCTTGTGCCACATACACCCTTGTGGGGGGGGGGCTGTTATATATTAACAGTCGACCAGATATATATATATAGATTAAATATGAACAGACTTTTCATTGCTGTCAAACTCACCGCCTAGACGGAGAGGAACTCTGACGAGGCTTTGCCGCAGGGCAAAGTTTCGTCCCGGGATGTAGACAGGCCCTGAACCCATTCATACGGGTTCTAAAGGGCATATTTTTGGCCGAGCCTACGGGCTCGGAGTACCCCACTATAAATTGACCTTGTGCCACATACACCCTTGTGGTGGTGGTGGGGGGGCTGTTAAATATTATCAGTCGACCAGACTGTTCGTAACTGTCGAACTCTCTGCCTCGGCAGAGAGGAGCCCGGACGAGGCTTTGCCGAGGGGGAAAGTTTCGTCCGGGGAGGTAGACAGACCTTGAAACCGTTTATACGTGTTCTAAGGGAATCTTTTTGGCCGAGCGCACGGGCTCGGAGAACCCACGAAAAACTCGGCTTTGTGCCACATACATCCCTCGTGGGGGCGGGCTGTTAAAGATTAACAGTCGAATAGATCTGTCCAGCTGTGCTGGTCAAACTCTGCCTCCGGGCAGAGAGGGTCCCCAGACGAGGCTATGTCTAAGGGTAGAGTCTCATCTCGGGAATCAGCTACCCGACTTCGTTTTATACGGGGTTTATGGGGAAATTTTCGCCGAGCCTACAGGCTCGGATTGACCCACAATAAACTCGGCCTTGCGCCACATCCTACCTCATGGGGAGGCTGTTAAATATCAACAGTCGAAGAGACTGAACGTTGGGTCAACCGACACACACCCACTACTCGTGCAATACTCTTCTGTTGTACTTACTGTTTAATATATAAAATATCTGCAACACTTGTTTTGTTATTTCTTTAACCATTTACTTGGTTACAACATCTTGGCGACGAAGAAACGGACTTCACGTTAAACCAAAACATAATAAAGTTACTTTGCCGTAAAGACCATGTCGCGGGTGTTGTCAATTACATTGGTATACAGATTATCCTTTTAAAACTAAAAAAGAAAAAAAAATTTGGAACGTAATTCCTGTATATAGCTTTTGCAAAGTGATTGTTTCTTTTTTTGTGAAAAAGGGTTTATTTGGTTGAATAAAAAGTATTGTGGTAATTATAAAAAAAAATCCATACGGGGTCAGGCTGAAAAGGGAGGGTGTCGTGGTGTCCTCTCTCTAAAGTGTAATGTTGGACTCATTCGCCTACTATAAAATTAGTAGGAGAGAAGGTCTTGGAGGAACAGTCGACCAGATTGTTTATCTGTCAAATTCTCTGCCTCGAGCAGAGAGGAACCCGGACGAGGCTTTGCCGAAGGGCAAAGTTTCGTCCGGGGAGGTAGACCGGCCCTGAACCTGTTTATACGAGTTCTAAAGGGAATATTTTTGGCCGAACCTACGGGCTCGGAGAACCCACGGTAAACTCGGCCTTATGCCACAGACATCCCTGTTGGGGGGAGGCTGTTAAATATAACAGTCGAAGAGACTGAACGTTGCACCAACCGACACATATTCACTAGTCGTGTAATACTCTTCTGTTGTACTTACTGTTTACTATATATATATCTGCAACACTTGTTTTGTTATTTCTTTAAGCATTTACAACAACAGTGAATCATTTAGTGTGTCCAATTTATTTCAATTTTGTATTTTCTTGATTTCAGATTAAAATTTGGAAATTTTCCAATATATTTCAGTAAAATTATCATTTTATAAAATTGTAAATATATTTAATAAAGAATACGTCAGTTTAAACTAACGCCAAGAAAATATGTGCTAAACACTCTTTCCTGTTTAGATTTGGGTTTCCGGTTCCTTCTAAAGTCTACTTCAACGATACACTTCTAACGTCTCCGCCTAAACACTGAAATTTTATTTCATATTTACTTGTTTATTTTTGCTCAGTAAAAGTAAATAGATTCGCTTATCGTACGATTCACACTCCACCTCGGTATTTTGAACAGGACTAGTGTGTTATTCCTTGCTTCTCTTATAGGATCTGTTTTCCAATTCTTTCTAAAGAGTACTTTAACGCTATACTGCTAATGTCTCAGTCACACAAATACGGAGCAGAATAGACATGGTGCCATATTCCACATTCCGTGAGGATGAGGTTAAATATCTAAATACCTTTCATGAAAATACCATCTTTTATCAACCCAGGAAGCAGCAGAGAATTGATTACTGAACCACAGTCATGGCAGAAGCTAAAGATGAAGGCGATTTTCACTTACAAAGATAAATACGATTGCACTGGCTTTTGTCAAGAACAAGTAAATTGCTTAAGCTCTCCTGAACTCATAACAAATGCCTTGAAAATTCTTCAAAAATATTTAAATTCTAATTGTTTTGGTCACTTGATAATCCATATCTGTTTCCTCTGTCTGTCTGTCGCTTTTTCACTTCCGTTTTCTCTACGCGTCTTTTTTGCGTAATATTATATCCACTATATGTATAATGGCAGTGATGTGTCGATCAGGTTTTATCTTATTAGCATATTTTTCACGTTTTCTTTCTCTCTTTGATTAACTCTATATAATAACAGCAAATTAGATAGATAGATAGATAGATAGATAGATAGATAGATAGATAGATAGATAGATAGATAGATAGATATTAAGCGAGTGGAGATAGATAGATAGATAGATAGATAGATAGATAGATAGATAGATAGATAGATAGATAGATAGATAGATAGATAGATATTAAGCGAGTGGAGATAGATAGATAGATAGATAGATAGATAGATAGATAGATAGATAGATAGATAGATAGATAGATATTAAGCGAGTGGAGATAGATAGATAGATAGATAGATAGATAGATAGATAGATAGATAGATAGATAGATATGAACGAGACTGAGATAGATAGATAGATAGATAGATAGATAGATAGATAGATAGATAGATAGATAGATAGATAGATAGATTATATTTATTATTGTAAAATAAAATAATTGTGGCACGTGGCCTAAAAGGTGGGGAGTGGGGTTGAGATTGCTCATCCTTACCTATTCTATAGATAGATAGATAGATAGATAGATAGATAGATAGATAGATAGATAGATAGATAGATAGATAGATAATGAAAAGACCGTAATAGATAGATAGATAGATAGATAGATAGATAGATAGATAGATAGATAGATAGATAGATAGATAGATAGATAATGAAAAGACCGTAATAGATAGCTAGATAGATAGATAGATAATGAAAAGACCGTAATAGATAGATAGATAGATAGATAGATAGATAGATAGATAGATAGATAGATAGATAGATAGATTGATTCTCTTTTATTTTGTATCTTTGTGACATATTGAAAGTATTTCTCGTTTCAGTTCTTCATTGTTTTCTCCTCTTTTCTCTCTTTTCTCTCTTTTCTCTCAACATCCCGACCTCAACAGACATTCAACGTTTCAACCTCTTCCTTTCGACTTCCTCTTTTTTTTGATTTCCCTTATTGCTTTTCTCTGTTCCTTCCAATCGCCTTCCGCCCACGCCGAAACTGTGCCAAGTAATTCTCGCAAATCATCACTCTTCCTTCATTTGCGATTATTTTTTCTCTTTTCAGTTTTTATAATTCTTCTTGTTTTCCCCCTATTCCCCCCCCCCATTTCTTTTCTTTTTCTCATCATTTCTTTCTTCTTCTTCTCGTTATTCTCTGTCAATATTTCTGTCCTTTCTCCATCGAACTATCGGTTGTACTGTCTTTCTAGCCATTGCTTTACATTTTAATGAACGCTAAAATGTTCTCATTAAATTTTGCTACCGGAATTGCAACCAGGGACGACAGCCTCGAAAACCGTCCCGGTGTTATTCAAGCACGCACGTTTTCCCACCAAAAGGTTAAATAATACAATTCGAATCTATCCACATATAATGAGCAAAATTACACACGACAATCTACAATCAGTGACGTGGGGCACTGGCTTGACGCGACGCACATGCCCTTCACTCAATGTGCAATCGCCTGCACGCTCGACCGCTATGTCCGACTGTCAGTGCGTCTATACATCTGCCCAGGAAAGAAAGACATATGTGTGGGTCTTGTTTTCAAGAAAGGAGACAAGTCTGGCATAAGGCTCAATTTCTGAGTTGCCGTCTTACGTTAAGTAAATGCTTAGAGTCTGTCAGAAAGGCTTTTTTTAATACTAACATAGGTCACATTTATATAGAAAAGCTGAACGGACGTCAATTGATATCAGTAATACCTCGCTTAATGTTATAGATTTAGAGAGATATATGAAGGTTCCGTATAGGATACAGGTTCGAATCCTGTCGGAGGACGTATATTTTCTATGAAAATTTGTCGAACATTCAGGCCGGTAACTGTCATTTAATACTGTTTATTATAAACAGAGCATTTACTTAAATACTCGTATCTACAAAAAGAATGTTAAACATAAACATGTCTTTAATATATATATATATATATATATATATATATATATATATATATATATATATATATATATATATATATATATATATATATATATATATATTATGAAATGAACAAAGTCTGACAATTATTTAAAGACATTTATCTATAAAAAGAATGTATAAACATAAAAATGTCTTAAAATAATTGTCGGACTTTTGTTTACAATTGATACGCCATGAGCAGATATGAATGTACGTGGAAGATTGAAGTTTATAAGCAGTAAATTCGACCTTGCCAGCCGAACGATCCTCTGATGCCGAATCGGTTAAAAAGCCACGTTAGGCTATATGACGGTTCCCTATAGGATACAGGTTCGAATCCTGTCGGAGGACAAATATTTTTATGAAAATTTCTCGGACATTCAGGCCGCTAAATGTTATTTAATACTGTTTTATTATAAACAGAGCATTTACTTAAATACTTGTATCTATAAAAAGAATGTATAAACATAAAAATGTTTTTAAATAATTGTCGGACTTTGTCCATTTCATAATGTGTGACTATCTATCTATATATAAAATTCTGTCATTTCCGTCAGTCTATCCGTCCGCCCGCCACACCCTCTAAAATAGCCATACGTTGACCAAAGTTTGGTGCGAAGTGCAAACACGTAAGTAGTTACAAAGTAGAATTGGTTTCACTAGGGGTAGTAGCTTAGTAGAATTAGTTTTCATTCATTTTGGGGGGAAAATTAAAAGTTTTATTATGTAACATACAAAATATTCCCACTGTTTTAAAAACAATTTAATGATTAACAAATAAATATTTAATAAAATGCAATATTGTTTTTTTACATATCATTTCTTTCAGTTTTTATATAGATTCAGTTCAGTTATGTGCCATGAGTGATAAACGCTTCGGCGATCATGTATCTTTCGATACATGACTGGCGAAGCAGATTTTTTTCCCGCAGTAGGTTGCCATTTTTTTCTGCGATAGACAACTTGCCATCCAAGTCTGGAAAGCTGTTTACCCATAGCTGGGGGAGAAGAAGAGGATTCATACCTTTCCCAAGGGTATTAGCACGTAAGTGAATGTAATGGATTCTATTGGAAAGTCAGTCACTCATTTCTTTCTGTGGTAGACCAGGTGCCATCCAAAGCTATAGAACCCGGACTGTTCTGCTATTTACCCAGAGCTGAAGGGAGAAGAAGAGGATTTATACCTTTTCCAAGGGTATTAGCACGTAAGTGAATGTAATGGATTTGACTAGTATTCGAACTCGGCTCTCAGTTTCCTCAAATCCGAGCCGTTATCCATTGCATTCTGGTAAAATATAATATACTATAGTAGCCCTGTAAATATAAATACAGCAAAGTTTCAATTGGGCAAAGGATTTCAAAAGTAGTAGTGATAAACTATGCATGAGTGGCTGGAAGGACTTTCAATAAACTTTAGGAGGGTAGATAGGATCGCTAATGTCTACAGCAAGAAATACTTACGTATGCTGCATGCTCAAGAGGAAGAAATCATAAGAATTTGTTCTTCACTGTTAAAAAGGAAAAAGAAACAAAGAAACTTTCTTTCTTAAAAATTATTGTTTACCATGAAGTTCTATAAAATTAAATTAATTTAAAGAAATTATTAAACCGAACTGTAGGGATTTTATCAAAGTATTTTTCCCTAACAAATCAGCTTATTCAAATTTCATTGATTGTTTTGCGAAATTGAACGAAACTCAGAGTATGTAAATCTTGACAAAAAATGTTAGCGATATATATATATATATATATATATATATATATATATATATATATATATATATATATATATTTCATTAAAAACGACTGACAAGGTGCTTTTATTTAGTTTTTTAAAGTTTTTCTTATCGTCAACATAACGAACGTATATTTTAGTCGTTTTTAATGAAATGTGCTTGAAAGAAGGTTTGCTGCCTAAATACACAAATATATATATATATATATATATATATATATTATCAAACTATTATGACCAAAATATTAGTAATATCGTAAGTACTTACTTTATTAAAATTCCGAAAAATATGGTACTTTATTCCGAAAAATATGGGACTTTATTAATCAATCCGGGTGTTTTTATAACAGGAAACAGTCTCATGTGTTTGACTTCTCTTTCTCTCCCCCATTTTTAACTAAATATCAACCAATAAAAGGCCCGAGAGTCACTCAAGGTACAAAATGGTAGTGCTGAGTGAGGAATCGGAAATGAGAGGAAGATAAGACAGTAGGTAGTGGTGATTATGGAAGATAGATAACGATTGACCCTTGACTTGAAAAGGCCAACATTAATGTATTCATTGAAGCACCCACGTGGGAGTTTGTCAGTTCTTGGAAAAAAGCCGGAACGCCGTACTTACATCTGGAAAGTGAAGGAAATGAAGCTGAACCGACTTCGTGGAGGTTGCGTCGTATGTTCTATGAGCAAAGGTCTGAACTGGTGGAAATATACAGTGGGGGCGCTTTTGAACACTTACTACGTTACCATGGAAACAGTGATGAAGTAAAGGCAGCAACTTTGCGTGTGCCAGAAAGGAGGTTTTAAAGGTGAAAATAAATCATCCTTCACAAGACCGCGCAACCGATTTTGAACTCTGACAAGATTGGCAAGTGAGGATTGATCAGCTCTAGTCCGAGTATCACAGCAATACACCATTGATTCAATAACACGTAACGTCTCCAAAGCATCTACATAGCGTGTTGTTTTCGACTATATTATTAACCGTTTCTGGAACATGCTGGAGAGGTTATATAAAATATAAAGCCTAAGCCCCAGGGTGACTTTCCTCAGGCAGTAGCTGAGGAGAAATACTGAGAGGGGACGTGGGCAATTTTTCCACGGTATCGCCGTTAAAACCATTTAAAACCTCGACCTTGTGTCCCATTCGTTAACAGCGTGGGTGAGATGAAAAATACACACTTCTACAGGGTGCTCAGTAAAAAAATAAAAAAAAGCGGTAAATTCAGAAAGACGTGAGACAACCGTTGAAAACTGGTGACGATTGACGCAACTGAAGAATTTAGGAAGAATTTCTACGCATTTCGTTGATCCTCACGTCGGATGTTCTTCTTTGAAAAGTACGATAACTTTACGCTCAGATTTGATTAATTACGCGAGAGTCGAATGATTATTCAAGGTTACGAACTGTCAATAAATGTATTCAAGTGTTATATAGGAATAAAGGGACAATGAGTTTGAACACAGATTGCCAGTGAGCAATACCTATTCTAGCCTCTATTACTATACGGATCACCATTTCTAGTCTATTCTCTATTACAATACGGATCACCATTTCTATTCTATCCTCTATTACAAAACGGATCACCATTTCTATTCTATCCTCTATCGCTATACGGACCGCTATTGTTATTGATCCTGATCTGGCATTTCTGCTGCTTTCTCACCAACGTAACGTATCATTCCATTTCCATTTCTATAAATATCTTCATAGCAATTGTTCTGGTGAGCGTTCCTCTTTCGTACCTCGACTAGATGGATTTAAACCTACTACAGCAGGCTACCCAGCAAAAAAGCGGTAAATTCAGAAAGACGTGAGACAATCGTTGAAAACTGCTGAAGAATTCAGGAAGAATTTCTACGCATTTCGTCAATCGCCACATCGGATTTTCTTCTTTAAAGATACGATAAATTAACGCTCAAAATCAGTGAGCTGTTTAGCCACACGAAAAGGGCAGACCGAAAAACGAAAGCTGTCTGCAAATAACCCTTAAATGACGAATCGCAAGATGGAGCCGCAATTAATCAATCATAAAAGAAGCAATCAGATTTGAGTAATTACGCGAGATATCGATTGATTATTCAAGTAAATTCTTCGAGATTATTTAAGGTCAATTATTCCTGAAAGCTAAAACAAAGATAATAAATTTGCCGCTTTTTTATTTGGAGTCCTTTATTATACTTGATGACATGACTGACCGCTTGATGACCTTTTACATGTTGATATTAATACATCATGCATGAGTATTTTGTTATCGATTCTCACCCCAGTTATATTTACCGGTCGTATCCGAAAGTTAAAACACAAAATGGCGGTGATAATTCCCATATATTATTCTGTAAAGCATTTTTCTTCCTTTTGTTTTTTGTTAAACACAGATTACATTTCTGATATATACACCCGATTATATGAGAATGCATTCGTTATTCATTTTAGTAATAGTACTATTGCAATAAATCAGATCTGGTCGGAGTATCAAATGCCAAGATGGCGTCCAGTTACTTCACGTATAAATGTAACGATATTTTACACAAAACACTCCACACGAGATTGCACTGTTATGTTTACAAATGGTTGATATTTCTTTTAAGGGGAAACTTTTAAAAGTCAATCTGGACTGCATACATTTCGTGAAATACATCTGTTGGATGATTCTGCATACATTATCATTGGTGTTTTTAACCGATGTTAATTAGAGGTTTCGAGTCTTAAAACACATACGCCTTCTTCACGTCAATCCAGTCGTTAATGATCAGATATCGATTTCTGTGTTAGACATCAGCTACAACTATTCTCATAATATTGCCCTAACACAGTACGAATCAAGCCATTATTTTTTTTTAATCATTTCACTCCAGGCAAGGCAACAATGCCACTAAGACGCATGGGGCTACTGGGAGTGAAAGGGAATTGTTACAAAGTGAGAAGGCCAGGGCTAGAATGATTGGCCGGAGTGTCTTGTGGGCTTGGTATTCTGACAGTGATGGATTGTCTTTATTTGAGTTTTGGATAAATGTCCAAGACCGCGTGAATTCAACAAGAGTTGCAAGAATTTTGAAGCGTCGATACGCCTTCCACACACAGGTTAGCGACCAACTAAAACCACACGCGGATGGACGCTGAGCCAAATGCGATATGCGCTCCTGAGACGTCTTTCCTGCCACTGCCTCTTAGAATCCAAGCTGCCACCATTAAAAAAAAAGAATGACAAAAAGAAATGATCCTTTTTCATTGATACCGTTTTATATAATGGTGATGGTGTTAAATTAACATGTTATAAAGTTACTACAAAAATAGCCATTTTGTTTCAACACCTCTGGTGTCTCATCAAGCGATGGTTTTGAATCTCCATCACTTGATAAGACACCAGAAGTGTTGAAACAAAATGGCTATTTTTGTAGTGAATTTATAACATATTTATGTTATAATTTTCAAATAAATTATATTTGCTCTACTCTGTATTGAGCACTCTTTTAAGAATAGTATTTTTGGTTATTGGAATTTATTCCGTATACACCCAAAGAAAGCAAACATCACTCAGTCAGTTATGTGCCATGCGTGATACACGCTTAGGCGATCATGTATCTTTCGATACATGACTGACGAGGCAATTTTTTCCCTGCAGTGGGTTGCCATTTCTTTCTACGGTAGACCAGTTGCCATCCAAGGCTATAGAACACGGTCTCTCCTGCTATTTACCCATAGCTGGGCGGGGGAAGTGGATTCATACCTTTCCCAAGGGTATTAGCAGGTAAGTGAATTAAGGATTCGACTGGAATTCGAATTCAGATTCCTCAATCTATCCATTACTCCACCATCTAAAGTAACCATCACTTTGAGGAACATATAGCGACACCCTTGACGAGAAGTAGCAAGTAATGATTGAACATAAGTAAAGAAAATTGTGATGAACTGTTATGTGATATCAATACACTTATATATCAGTAAATGGTGGACAATCTCCTTTCAGACGAAAATGTGGTTATACAGAAGGATACTGAGAATTCCATGAACGGAGCGAGCAAGCATCGAGGAAAAGGGTAACAAAAAGAATACTTATACTCAAAACAAGAGACAGCTGAAATTTCTTAGACACATAAAGAGGAAGGAGGGTTTGGCAAACTTAACACTTATATGGCATATCACAGGCAAGAGAGATAGGAGGAAGACAGCAGTCCAACGAGTGGGTTCTAAATGCTTAGGAAAAGACAAATGCTGTTAAAGGCTACACGGGATAGAAGCTTGTGGGGAGCCATGATCACCCACGTCCTGAAGATAGAGGGCCAATAGAATAATAATAATATTAAGAAGAAGAAGAAGAAGAAGAAGAAGAAGAAGAAGAAGAAGAAGAAGAAGAAGAAGAATGGAAAGAAGAAGAAGAGGAAAAAGAAGAAGAAGAAGAAGAAGAAGAAGAAGAAGAAGAAGAAGAAGAAGAAGAAGAAGAAGAAGAAGAAGAAGAAGTATGGAAAGAAGAAGAAGAGGAAAAAGAAGAATGGAAAGAGAAGAAGAAGAAGAAGAAGAAGAAGAAGAAGAAGAAGAAGAAGAAGAAGAAGAAGAAGAAGAAGAAGAAGAAGAAGTATGGAAAGGAGAAGAAGAAGAAGAAGTGTCGTCAAGAGATACAGGAATCTAAAAGCTACGAGGAAAAAATAACGGGCAATAAAAGCCGAATTATCTCTCCTCTTTCAGATTTGCAGCAGACTGTCAATAAGAAACAAAAACGCAACCAGATAGCAATCCAGACAGAACTATGTAAGAACGCGATCGAAATGTAATATGTATATGCTAGTTTTGTAGAATGTCCCTATATATATATATATATATATATATATATATATATATATATATATATATATATATATATATATATATATAAAGGAAAGGTAATGCCGTACACCTATATATGTGCATGTGTGTGCATGTGTAAAGCATTCCCTTTCTTTTCATGACATTAAGCAGGTGTGACTACTGAAGATGCAACAAAAAACAAGTATTCTATTAATTTTATGGGTGTTGGTCTAGCATTGGGAGTGGTTACTCCTGGCCCTTATTCCGTGGGCACCACGCACCCACCCCCATGGCCCTGTGTGACTGAAATCTCAAAGATGACGTGATTAACGTGTTTCCCTCCCATAGCCTCCGGTAGTAGACGACTGCAGTCAGGTGACCTTTGAACCTGAATCGAGACTGAAACCACCTCGCCTCGGGTCGGGACTAATCTAGCTCATTACGAGATTGTTTAAATAACGAAGAGGGAGAATGAAGTGAGATGGAAATGGGAGTGGGGAATGCGACGATGATGATGACGACGACGATGATGATGATGATGATGAGGAGGAGGAGGAGGAGGAGGAGAAATCAGTATTGGTGGGGGGAAGCGTAAGCAAATTGGGAACATTGATAGAATGTAAAGATCAATATATCTAAACTCAAGATGAACGTTGTGAAAGAATTCGATGAGAAAAAAAGAAAGAAAAATAGAAAGAAAGAAAAATACTTATCAAATGTAAAGAAAGAAAAAAGAAATTCGTTGCATTTGAAAAGAAAGAAAGAAAGAAAGAAAGAAAGGAAGAAAGAAAGAAAGAAAGAAAGAAAGAAAGAAAGAAAGAATGGGTGACTGAAAATAAGAAAAAGTATACGTCGCCTATTAAAAATGAATATTTTTCGTTTAATGAAAAAGAAAAAGAAAGAAAGAAAAATAAAAGCTGAAAGATAACGAATAAATTTATGGATGAATGAATTGAAAGAAGGAAAGTGAGTATTTTTCTTCTTTTTAAAATTTTGAATTTGAAATTCAGACTTTCTTCTCACTGATCAGTGTCGCCATTTTCTTTGGAGGTTTCCTTGTATTGCGTTCAAGGGTAACGTAGAGTGTTATCGACAAACTGATATGAAGAGGAGCAGTTTTCACGAAGAGCTTAGCATGAAAAGACGGGCCAGTGTGCAGTCAGGAGTTGTGTGGTCGAGAGTAGCAAGCAGCAGGGAAAGAGGTGAAGGGGCAGAGATGAGGGTAATTTAAAAAAAAACATGACGCCAGATAGATAAGATGATGTAATTAGATCTCTCGAGAAAGCGGGAAGGGGGGGGGGGAGATAGACGAATGACATTTTAGTGTATTAAATTCTTCATTTGTCGTTTAAATATAGTAAAGACAGAAATGAATGGCAGTAAACTAGAAATGTCGCTTTTAATATTAGAAGTGGCTTGGAAATGGAGGAAAACTGAAAGAGTGGACATAGAGAGAAATAATTGAATCAAAACGGAAAAGAGAGAATGAAAGAAAGAGAAAAGAAAGAGAAAGAAAAAGAAAGGAAAAAGGCGAGAGAGAAGTTCGAAAAAAGAGGAAGGAAAGAAAGAAAGAACAAAAATTGAGAAAACGAAATTTAAAAAAGGAGTGGAAAGAAGAAAGAAAAAGAGAGAAAAAAGAAGAAAGTGAAGAAAAGAAAAAACAAACTCAAGAAAGAAGGAAAGAAAGAAAGAAAGAAAGAAAGAAGGAAAGAAAGAAAGAAGGAAAAAAGAAACAAAGAAACAAAGAAAGATAAACAAACAAAAAATATCTATAAAAAAGAAAGAAAAGTAAGAAGATGGAAAAATAAATAAGTATAGAATGAAGCAAATGGAAAGAAAGAAGGAAATAAAAAAAGAAAAAACAAACAAACAAAAAGTAAAAAATGAAAGATAAAGTGAAAGGAGAAAGAAAGAAAGAAAGAACAAAACGAAATAAATAAGAAACAAAAGATTACATTTTTAAAATTAGATTGTGTAGATTAAGGAAAATATAACGAATGAATGAATGAACGAATGAAAGAATGAATGAACGAACGAATGAATGAACGAAAGAATGAATTAATGAATGAATGAACGAATGAATGAACGAATGAATAATTCAACGAATGAATGGATGAATGAACGAATGGATGAATGAATGAACGAATGAATGAATGAATGAACGAATTAATGAATGAATGAACGAACGAATGAATGAATGAATGAATGAACGAAAGAATGAATGAATGAACGAACGAAATGAATGAATGAATGAACGAATGAATGAATGAATGAATGAACGAACGAATGAATGAATGAAGGAATGAATGAATTAATGAATGAATGAACGAATGAATAAATAAACGAACGAACGAATGAATGAATGAATGAATGAACGAACGAATGAATGAATGAATGAACGAACGAATGAATGAATGAATGAACGAATGAATGAATTAATGAATGAATGAACTAATGAATGAATAAACGAACGAACGAATGAATGAATGAATGAACGTACGAATGAATGAAAGAACGAATGAATGAATGGACGAACGAATGAATGAACGAATGAATGAATGAACGAATGATCGAATGAATGAATAAATAAACTGATGAATGAATGAATGAACAAACGAACGAATGAATGAATGAATGAATGAACGAATGAATGAATAAACGAATGAACGAATGAATGAATGAGTGCACGAATGAATGAATGAGTGCACGAATGAATGAATAAATGAACAAATGAATGAATGAAACAAAGAATGAATGAATGAATGAACGAATTAAAATGGACGAATGAAAGAATGAATGAATAAATGAACGAAAGAATGAACGAATGAATGAATGAATGAACGAACGAATGAATAAATGAACGAATGAATTAATGAATGAATGAACGAATGAATGACTGAATGAAAAAATGATCAAATGAATGAATGAACGAATCAACGAATGAATGAACGAACGAATGAATATATGAATGAACGAACGAACGAATGAATGAATGAATGAATGAATGAACGTATGAAAAAACGAATGAACGAACGAATGAATGAATGAATTAACGAATGAATGAATGAATGAACGAATGAACGAATAAATGAATGAATGAATGAACGAATGAATGAATGAATGAACGAGTGAACGAATGAATGAATGAATGAACGAATGAATGAATGAATGAATGAATGACTCAATGAATGAATGAACGAATGAATGAATGAACGATGAACGAATGAATGAATGAACGAATGAATAAATGAATGAACGAATGAATGAATGAATGAACGAAAGAATGAACGAATGAATGAATGAATGAAGAAATGAATGAACGAATGAACGAATAAATGAATGAATGAACGAATGAATGAATGAATGAACGAACGAATGAATTAATGAACGAACGAATGCATGAATGAATGAACGAACGAAAGAATGAATGAACGAATGAACGAATGAATGAATGAACGAATGAATGAGGGAATGAACGAACGAATGAATGAATGAATGATCGAACGTATGAATAAATGAACGAATGAACGAATGAATGAACGAATGAATGAATGAATGAATGAACGAATGAATGAATGAATGAACGAATGAATGAATGAACGAATGAATGAATGAACGAATGAATAAATGAAGGAATGAACGAATGAATGAATGAATGAACGATGAACGAATGAATGAATGAACGAATGAATCAATCAATGAACGAATGAATGAATGATCGAACGAAAGAATGAATGAATGAATGAATGAACGAATGAATGAACGAATGAACGAATGAATGAATGAACGAATGAATGAACGAATGAACGAATAAATGACTGAATGAATGAACGAATGAATGAACGAATGAACGAATGAATGAAGGAAGGAACGAATGAATGAACGAATGAACGAATAAATGAATGAATGAACGAATGAATGAACGAACGAATGAATTAATGAACGAACGAATGAATGAATGAATGAATGAACGAACGAATGAATGAATAAATGAATGAATGAACGAATGAATGAATGAATGAATGAACGAATGAATGAATGATTGAAAAAATATCCACGAGAAAGAGAGATAAACAGATAAGGAAAACCGTAACGAGTGAATGAAAAAAATGTTAAAGGGAAAACGATGTTTCAACAACGAAATGTGAAGGAAATAGAAAAAAAGAGGAAAAGAAATTTGAAAAACGTATCTCAAAAATCAAAACCAAAACGAATGAATGAAGACGACGAAAAATAAGGAAAAAGAATGAATATATATATATATATATATATATATATATATATATATATATATATATATATATATACCGAGTGAGAAACAGTGAAAGTAAAAGATGATAAAAAAGATAACTTTTTCGAGGAAAACAGATGATAGGAGCGAGAAATAGCAGTGAGAGAAAAGAAATAACGTCATTAGAGATAGCAAGAGGGAGGGAGGTATTAAGAGGAGAAAGAAGAGGAGAAGTTTGTATATACATCAAACAGCGAGGAGGGAGAAGAAAGGGTGTAGTATGAGGAGAAAGAGGAGGCGACTGCTGTACAGATATCAAACAGAGAGGAGGAAGCAGAAAGCAAGAAAAGGCAGTAGTTTGAGGAGAAAGAGAAGGCAAATGCTGTACAGAGATCGATCAGCGAGGAGGAGACAGAAAGAAAGAAAAGAAAAGAAAAGAAGAAACGAAGAAAACGAAAGAAAGGCCGATGGTAGGAGGAGCAAGAGAAGCTATTTTAATTTTTTGAAAAATTTAAAAAAGTAAATAAATTGCTTTAAAATAGTCTCGAAAAGTCAAGGAATGAAAAAAGGTTGAACAAAGCACTGGGTGACATTAGTATTGAGATGTTATTGACGAGAATCATTGCAGCCTAGGACGAAAGGCGGGCGGGGGGCTTCTGCTAGGCGTCATGATGTGGGGCGTGGGTGAGGAATAAGATAGCAATGGAATTGGGATGAAGATAGAAGAAAGAACGCTAGGTTGGCGGTTGGTGGGGAAATGAAGGTGGCAGAATGCTTGGGACTTTAGGGGCAAAAAGAATGGCGGTGGAAGAAGAAAGACGTGTCGGGCGAACATCAGGTAAGCAAAAAAGAATGGAATGATTAGAAAAAATAAGAAGTTTAAATAGATGTATAGAAAGAAAACTGAATTTAAAACAGGCATCAGCAAGGGTGATGAAGGGAGAATAGACGTGAAGATGGTTTTATATTTTTATTTTAGGCCCTTCGAGGAATTGAAATGAAAAATAAATTTTTCTTTGACTTTTTAAAAAAAAAAATTCCGTGTTTAAAAGCCTACGTCGTGAAATTAACAAGAAAGGATAAAAGTGCCCTGCTTTGTTGTTGAGGACCGTATCTGGTGTCAAATATCGCTCTGGGGATGCTTCATATATATATATATATATATATATATATATATATATATATATATATATATATATATATATATGTATATATATATATATATATATATATGTATATATATATATATATAAAGAGAAAGAGAGAGAGAGAGAGGAGGTAACGATATATCTGGAAGAATGGTGGGAAAAAATGTATGACAAAGTTTTCGTGTGACGCGTTTCGTCCATCAGACTAAATTTATGTTGGTGCGACTACACATGCGCACGAGTGAGGGATGCCGGGAATTTTTAATTTTAATTTTAATTTTTTTTTTTTCTTATATAATCTAAGCGATTTAATTTAGATTCCTTTTCTTTTTTGTTTCCATTACTTTTCTTATTCGATTTCCCACTCTGTGGTCATAGAAGATCTGCCAGGAATGGTCAGCCAGTGCACAAATTTACTGTAGATGACCTTCCGATCAAGACACTCTCTCAACATCTTCATCTAAGTGGATTTTTTTTTCTCCTTTGATCAGAGTAGCATTTTTATACATTGAAAACACTTTCAAGCTTTTTAGTATCCCTAATTATTCAATGCAAAACAAAAAGTTCATAAAATATTCCAAAATAAAAAACGGCTCCATGACAAAGCCAATGAAAAATAAAATATATTTTTCTAACAACTGAAAACTAAACTGATTATTTTTTTTTAAGCTTATCACCCCACGCAAGGCTGGAGGCCACTAGCACGCAAGGGGTTACAGAAGGTTTGGAGGAAGAGCAGATAGGAGTGGTAAAGGAGAGGATGTGGAGAAAGATAGTGGATCGATCAAGGCAAGGGGGTTACAGAAGATTTGGAGCGAGAGCAGATAGGAATGAAAGGGGAAAGGATGTGGAGAAGGGAAGTGGATAGATCAAGGCAACTGGAGATGTCGATTGACGTTACACTTAAATAGTTGGAGATTGTATTTGTCAGGGAAACAGGAATAAGGAAGGGAGTTCCACAGGCGAGATGTGCGAGACATGAAGCTATTGGAGTAGAAGAGACGTCTACATCTAACAGTTTCAACGGTGAAGGGGTGGGAACGGGATGCCAGCCTCGTAGGACGTTTAAATTCATGAGGCCTAGGAACCAGCGAAAGCAGTGTTGCTACTGCAAACTAAAACTAAAAAAAAAAAAAACTTAGTCAATACTAAACAAAACAATTAAGGTAAAACTTTACGGAGGAATTTGCTCGATCGTTAGTAATAATTGTCACAAAATATATATAGGAGAAACCTCAAGAGACATTTTACGAAGTAATTAAATGTATTAGTTTGCTCACCGTAAAGAGACTGACCACAATTGTGATATAAAAATGTTACTATTAATAGCTGTTACTTAGTGGACTATAAATGAAAAACTAACCTCTGCAATGTTACGCAGAATGCGCCACTTTCTAACAGTCCCCCTAGCTGTTTACGTTCAATACCTCGAAAATCAAACTACTTTCATTCCAACATCGTCGATCAGGCCTCGAACACTAGTCACGACAAATGTCTATTCCCTCAATGTGTGTCCGTCCCTTGAGTTTCCTATTGGGACATAAACTTAGCCCAGACCTCAAGTGGAACTCGTACATACGATCCAGCGATAAAGATGCAAGTAGACAAATGATCGGTTTCCTCTACCGCTCCAGTAAGAACCTGACTCCTCATACTATACTCTATCTTTATAAGAGCCGGATAAGGCCGAAAATCGAGTACTGTTGTCGTATTTTAGCGGGAGCTGCCCAGTTTTTACTTTCCAGTCTCGAGAGATTTCAAAAGTGTCTCCGCGTCCTTGTGGGTGACAGATTACTTTCCACCTTACAAACCCTTTCCTCACAAACGAAAAGTCGCAAGCCTCTCACTGCTCTATCTCTATTTGCATGGAAAGTGCTCAGACGAGCTATATTCCTTAGTTCCACCAGTTCGAATCTTCACGTCTAAGACCCGCCATGCCACGCCCATTGTAGCGAACAACCTTCATTCCATTCATATTCCATCAGTGAAATGTAAGTTCCACTCAAGCAGCTTCTTCCCACGAACCGCTGTTATGTGAAACCGACTCCCACGAGGATGCTTAATCTTAACCTGTTCATGTCTACAGTTAAGCGTAATCTTCTCCACGTATATGCATAAACTGGACTCGGGACTTGTATAGAGTTGTAAAAAAAAGAAAAAGAAAAATGCCTCCAGTGCATTATCATGAAAAGAGGTGAAACTGTAACCGTATAAAGTTAAAATCCTCTGATGAATTTCAGCCCCTGACCCACCTTCCGATCAGAGAAGTCCGATCACTGCTCCTTGTCTCTCCTTGGTGCACACTGTTAGTGAAGCGGCTATGTTTACACTGTAACAGCAAGAAGAAAAAAATTATATTAAGTCAACATATTCCTTTCTCTTCTGATAAAGGTTATGTGATTAATGTCAGACTACTTGAATTGTCTAATGAATATGTTTCACTCACTGCTGAGCAGGATTTTCTTGCATGGCAAAGCATTCATTTTCAGACCATAAAATCTTTGAATTCAAGAAATTGTTAGATTATTTTGTGTACTAATAACTAGTGATCCAACCAAAATGACTTGGCTCACTTTATAGTTCCCCAAAGAAGGTTAACCAATCAGGAGACGTAAAATATTCAATCCGTCGTGTATAAAGGCGGCCATTTTGTTTACTCTCTCCGAATGTCCAGTGTCAACCTGTCAAGCGAATGAACAGAAGGAATAACTACTGAACTACGCTCTGCTACTTTATCGGGATATCCACTGCTAACCTGAACTACGCTTCCCTACTGTCTTTGAAATATCCACTGCCAACCTCTGGATTCTATACTCAAAGACTACCGTCATCATAAACAACAGAAATGACGTGTACATAACTAAGTCTGATAAGACTTCTGGCGTTGTCATCTTAAACAGGTGAGATATTGATAAGATGGTTAGTATTTTTAATGATTCCTCCAAGTTTAAGAGGATCGGTCCTGTTAGTACGTGTGATAAGACTAGTAAAGCTTTCACTGTACAAGAACAACCTAATCTCCAAGGTTGTTTATAATAGGATTAACCCTGTCGGTTCACAACGGCCCAGAATATATGAACTACCAAAGGTGCCTAAAATTGTTGTACCATTTTATCTGTGGTAGGATCCTTGCAGCATGAGTTGGCCAAATGGTTGGTTAAACTACTCCATCCAGAAACTGATTTTTTTTCAGTACATACCTCTGACTCTTTTCAGTTATCAAACGTTATTAGAAATTGATTCGGAAAATTAACTGATGGTGTCTTTATATCAATATGCCTCTTCTGGGGACTGAAGATGTTGAATTTAGTTTCGATATAACGTATGTCCAGACAGACGGTGTTGCAATGGGTAGCCCTTTGGGTACCATACTAGCCAATATCTTCGTAGGTTTTCATGGGGAAATTTTGTTTGATAAGTTCCGTAAAGCCTGCATTTATATGCGGTACGTTGATGACACCTTTTCTATTTTTTGATTCTGCTGGAGATGCCACTGACTTCTTTTGCGGAACTCTATTCTCTCCATGCATCCCCCTTCAATTCACTGTGGAATTTGAGGGCAATAGTACTTTGCCCTTTCTAGATCTTCTCTTAGAACGTAAAGATGGTGTTTTTGTCACCAGTATCTTTTGTTAACCCACGTTTACAGGCTTGTACACAAGCAGGAACTATTTTGTTTCTAAGACCCGTAGAATTGGTCTAATTTCTAGCCTGGTTCATCGCACTTTGAGGATTTGTTCTCCAAGCTTGTTAAATGGAGAATTTACAAGGATCAAAGGTAATGTTTATCCATCCTACTAATGTCATTAAACGCGTTATTGATAGTAAAAATCGGCGGTTTAAAGAATCAGTGGTTCTCGGACATAGCCGGTACCCAGTTTACCTGAAGTTACCAGGTTATGCAGGAAGTACTAGTTGCTTGCTGAGAGAATATTGGCTTGTGTTGTCTATATTTCTGAGATGAGGTATTATGTACACTATTTACATTATTCGGACTATTGTCCTCATCTTTGTCGCCATATTTATTACAACGTTTCGGCCTTTCAGTATCTGTCTCTATTTCTGAGATGAGGTATTATGTACACTATTTACATTATTCGGACTATTGTCGTCATCTTTGTCGCCATATTTATCACAACGTTTCGGCCTTTCAGTATCTGTCTATATTTCTGAGATGAGGTATTATGTACACTATTTACATTATTCGGACTATTGTCCTCATCTTTGTCGCCATATTTATTACACCATTTCGGCCCTTCAGTATCTGTCTATATTTCTGAGATGAGGTATTATGTACACTATTTACATTATTCGGACTATTGTTATCATCTTCTTCGCCTTATTTATTACAACGTTTCGGCCTTTCAGTATCTGTCTATATTTCTGAGATGAGGTATTATGTACACTATTTACATTATTCGGACTATTGTCCTCATCTTTGTCGCCATATTTATCACAACGTTTCGGCCTTTCAGTATCTGTCTATATTTCTGAGATAAGTTATTATGTACACTATTTACATAATTCAGACTATTGTCCTCATCTTTGTCGCCATATTTATTACAACTTTTCGGCCGTTGTACACTCCGGCCTTCTTCAGGTGGTTGGAATGTCGAACTGAACCCTTTATTTTGCTCAATGGAGTAGACTGTTCTAGTTCCACGTGCCATGCTTAATGGATGTCAGTTATCAGTTATCTCCTGTTAATTTCCCTCTCCAAGTTTCTCCACTGCTTTAACCAGGTATTGAACTCACACACTTTGGGCCCTGTCAATGGATCTAACGCCTTTAACCACTCTGCCATGTCTCTTGGAGGAGGCTGGAGCGTACAACAGCCGGAACCGTTGTGATAAATATGATGACATTTGTCAGAATTATGTAAATAAAGATTTTGTAGATACAATGGATAAAAAATTTAAAAATCACTATCACAACGGAATGTGAATTCTATCGTAGTTACAATAGGTTTGTCTTTTTAATTTACCCCTGAAGATGATATCTGAAAAGATCGAAAGTACTTGGGTTAACAAAAACTACGGTGCCTTCCTTGGTGAATGTCACCTTAACATCACAAAACTGATTAGACAACAGGAAAGGATCAATTTAAAAATAAATACATACAAATTATCTATTTTGTTCAATGAAACATGTACACACACATATATATATATATATATATATATATATATATATTGTTATTTGCTTTGGTTTTCACACTGAAAGAATTGAATGTCATATGGGCGCTGTCGGCCAACGGGAAGCAAAATTATGTTGAAGATAAGAAAATGAAATCTAAAAACGGAGAATTCGCATTCTTCCTTTCCGTTTAAAATCAATAAATTAATCTGAATTTTAATTTGTAATCGATCCGCTATTATTAAGGCACGTCACGCTATATGACAGTTCCATATAGGACACAGGTTCGAATCCTGTCGGAGGACGAATATTTTCTATGAAAATTTCTCGGACATTCAGGCCGGTAAATGTTATTTAATACTGTTTATTATAAACAGAACATTTACTTAAATACTTGTATCTATAAAAAAGAATGTTAAACATAAAAATGTTTTTAAATAATTCATAATGTGTGACGTCATTTGTTTACATTTGATACGCCATGAGCAGTTATGAATGTACGTGAGAGATTCATGGAAGATGGAAGACGCCATCTACAGGACGTCATTTTAAAAAAATGAAAATTCCATCATTGTTTCTTAAATGACATGTTTTAAGGTTTCAATTACTATGAATTAAATATTTTTCTTCCATCACTCTTGGTTTTATTGGATTGTTAAAAAGTTCCCGTTTTTTTTGGTCACCCTGTATATATATAGCCGGCTTTCAGTCGTTTCGAACGACCATCCTCAGGTAGACATATTAGTGTGTTTTTGTTAAACTCCGAATAGTAATGCGACATCGAAAGATATTGTGGTCCGAAAGAGTGCTTTTTTAGTAATGAGATATTGTTAAATGTAAGAACACAACGCTGAGGTTGAATTTTTTTAAATTTGAAAAATGTGCGTTCTTGTACTGGAGAAAAGTGGCATGAACTAAATTGTTCAATAATAATAGTATTGTCACAATTATTATCAGGAATTTCGCACTTAGGATCAGGTTATTTTAATATCGGTTTTGTAGTGCGTATTCAATTTATGTAACGTAAATCATTCAAACGAAAGACAAATACTGAAGCTAGTCTACCTATGTCTACCTGAGGATGGTCGTTCGAAACGACTGAAAGCCGGCTCGTACAAAAAATAAGACCAGATAAACCCGGAATTTATGAACAAGAATCACACCATTCATTAACAGATTCGAAGTTGGTTGTAATTTATTATTAAATATTGTTTGTGAGAGTGATTCTCGCCATATAACTAGCTTCAGTATTTGTTTTTCGTTTGAATGATTTACGTTACATAAATTGAATACGCACTACAAAACCGATATATATATATGTGTGTGTGTGTGTGTGTGTGTGTGTGTGTGTGTGTGTTCTCTGGCCCTGTTATGTTACGACATTGTGTTTAAGAGCTTTTAACTGTTACGACTGCTTAAGTCGTAAAGTATTAATGCGAGATCGTTTTAACCAAATGCTTACACACCCCTTGTGGTGGTGTGCCATTGCAGTTATCGAATGTCGTGCTGGAATGTGTGAGATCTCGTTTCCTTTCCCTAAGGTCAGGAGATACACAGTAAACACAGCAGTCGAAAATCTCGGTTTCATTCGCCATTTGCTTTTGCCGCGTTAATAAACGCGGCTCTGCTTTGCACCTTTGAAACAATTGAATCAAATATTTCAATAAACTGGAAGAGAAAAGAGACCCTGGAAGAAGAGTGATGACTCGACTGTAAGGGCAAAAGTGAAAAAGTAATGTCGATTCTAATGTAATTTAAAATTTTCAGTAAGAATCCCTTTGAGATTTTTTTTTTAAATTCTAAACCACGATATGTCTCGAAGCTCAGGAGAAAAATTTACTTTCTCTTTTCCTATCCGTGATCCTCTTTCAAAATGGCTGCCCCTCTGGTTACACGGAGAAAGCAAAAAGTTGTTATAGATCTTCTGCGAAAGTGCTGCAAATATTTCTCAGAAGTAAGTGAATGTTTAAGAAAAGGTTGCACTTATGTAGGCTCTCTGAGATAGGTCAGTAGAATGAATAGCAGTCCTCGAGAGAAATTAGAAATTGATCTTAGTGATAGGCCCTGCGGTGGCAGGTCAACTGCTGTTGTTAATGGGAATAAGGTCAAACAATTTGATACTTTCGTTACAGATGACAGAAGAAAAGATTTTGCAAGATTCTGTGAAAACGTTCAGGTAAGCACTGGTTACACTTGATGCAATTTACACACTCAAAGGTCGGTGCTAAGAATGATGAGGGTTGATATCAACATAAGAAACAGACCTCTTTTTTTATTTTTTCACCCCGAGAAAGGCAATAAAGCCACTAAGACGCAAGGGTTTTACTGAGTGTAAAAGAATATAACATTATTAAGGAGAGAGAATGATAAAATAACAACAATTAAGAAAACAAAAGAAAAGAAGACAAGGACACATGGCACAGTGGATAAAGGCGTTGGTTAGATCCAGTGACAGGACCCAAAGAGTGTGAGTTCAATACTCAGTGGAGAACTTTCAGAGGGAAATTAACAGGAGATAACTGATAACTGACATATATTAAACATGGCAAATGGAACTAGAACAGTCTACCCCGAAATAAAGGGTTCAGTCCGACATTCCAACCACATGAAGAATGCCGGAGCGTACGACGGCCGAAACGTTGTAATAAATATGGTGACAAAGATGAGGACAATAGTCCGAATAATGTAAATAGTGTACATAATACCTCATCTCAGAAATATAGACAGATACTGAAACGCCTAAACTTTATGATAAATATGGCGACAAATATGAAGAGAATAGACCGAATAATGTAAATAGTGTACATAATACCTCATCTCAGAAATATAGAGAGATACTGAAAGGCCTAAACGTTGTAATAAATATGGCGACAAAGATGAGGACAATAGTCCGAATAATGTAAATAATGTACATAATACCTCATCATAGAAATATAGACAGATACTGAAGGGCCGAAATGTTGTCATAAATATGGCGACAAAGATGAGGACAATTGTCCGAATAATGTAAATAGTGTACATAATACCTCATCTCAGAAATATAGACAGATACTGAAAGCCGAAACGTTGTGATAAATATGGCGTCAAAGATGAGGACAATTGTTCAAATAATGTAAATAGTGTACATAATACCTCATCTCAGAAATATTGACAGATACTGAAAGGCCTAAACGTTGTAATAAATATGGCGACAAAGATGAGGACAGTTGTTCGAATAATGTAAATAGTGTACATAATACCTCATCTCAGAAATATAGACAGATACTGAAAGGCCTAAAAGTTTTATTAAATATGGCGACAAAGATGAGGACAGTTGTTCGAATAATGTAAATAGTGTACATAATACCTCATCTCAGAAATATAGACAGATACTGAAAGGCCGAAACGTTGTAATAAATATGGCGACAAAGATGAGGACAGTTGTTCGAATAATGTAAATAGTGTACATAATACCTCATCTCAGAAATATAGACAGATACTGAAAGGCCGAAACGTTGTGATAAATATGGCGACAAAGATGAGGACAATTCTTCAAATAATGTAAATAGTGTACATAATACCTCATCTCAGAAATATTGACAGATACTGAAAGGCCTAAACGTTGTAATAAATATGGCGACAAAGATGAGGACAATTGTTCAAATAATGTAAATAGTGTACATAATACCTCATCACAGAAATATAGACAGATACTGAAAGGCCTAAACGTTTTAATAAATATGGCGACAAAGATGAGGACAATTGTTCAAATAATGTAATTAGTGTACATAATACCTCATCTCAGAAATATTGACAGATACTGAAAGGCCTAAACGTTGTAATAAATATGGCGACAAAGATGAGGACAATTGTTCAAATAATGTAAATAGTGTACATAATACCTCATCACAGAAATATAGACAGATACTGAAAGGCCTAAAAGTTTCATTAAATATGGCGACAAAGATGAGGACAGTTGTTCGAATAATGTAAATAGTGTACATAATACCTCATCTCAGAAATATAGACAGATACTGAAAGGCCGAAACGTTGTGATAAATATGGCGACAAAGATGAGGACAGTTGTTCGAATAATGTAAATAGCGTACATAATACCTCATCTCAGAAATATTGATAGATACTGAAAGGCCTAAACGTTTTAATAAATATGGCGACAAAGATGAGTACAATAGTCCGAATAATGTAAATAGTGTACATAATACGTCATCTCAGAAATATAGACAGATACTGAAAGGCCTAAACGTTGTAATAAATATGGCGACAAAGATGAGGACAATTGTTCAAATAATGTAAATAGTGTACATAATACCTCATCTCAGAAATATGGACAGATACTGAAAGGCCGAAACGTTGTGATAAATATGCCGACAAAGATGACGACAGTTGTTCGAATAATGTAAATAGTGTACATAATACCTCATCTCTGAAATATAGAGAGATACTAAGAAGACAAAAGAGAACGACTGACGATATATTTAAATTTTTGCGCTTGCAGATTTCAGTGCAGCACATTTCGTCCTCTGCTTAAACTTCTTCCCAGATATTTAAATTATTGTATTTTTTGTGTACAGAAAAAACACTATCCGTTATTAAGTGTTTGCAAACTAGACTAGGAGTTTTATTACATTTGTAATTTCGTGATTGGTTTGTATTATTTAGATATTTGGTAGAGGTGAGGATAGCTGATAGGTTAGGTGTTTGTTTTTTAGCATTAATGGGTGGTTTAGCGAAAATGTCTTTGATCTTTTTGTTTAATTGGAGGTTCTTGTAATCATTTTTTAAATTGGGAATATGTGTGTGGGAATATTGATTGTGGTTAAAAACCATGGGAATCCGATTGTTGTTTTTACTTTTCATGTATTTGAGAAGTGTGTTACGATTTATATGGATAGTTTGATTTAGTGCTTCTTTTATTATATTTATTGGGTATTTACATTTTAGGAATTGTTTTGTTAAGTTATTAATGTTGTGTAGAAAATCTAGATGGTCTGAGCTTATGTGTTTGATTCTTAGAAATGAGCTGTATACGATAGATTTTTTTAATTTAAGAGGATGACAGCTGTTGAAGTGTAGGAATTTATGCTGGTTTGGGGTTTGTTGTATAGACTGGTAGAAAGTGTATGTTTATTTAATTTTATCATAACGTCTAAGAAAGGGACGGATGTGTATGAATGCTCCATGGTAAATTTAATTGTATCGTGGAAGTTGTTGCAGAAAGTAAAAAAGCTTTTTAATTTTTCTGATCCATGAGTCCATAATAAGAAAATGTCATCAATATATCTAAAATAATGTAATGGTTTAAATTCTGAATTGTCTAGTATCTTCCTTTCTAGAAGGTGCATAAAGATATTAGCATAGCTAGGTGCCATTTTCGTGCCCATTGCTGTCACTAATCTGTGAATAGTGTTTGTTGTTGAATTTAAAATTATTATGTGTTAGAATGACATTTATTGAGTGACATATATCTGTAATTTGGTTGTTGGCTAATTTTTTACTAAGGAACTCATAGCAAGCTGATACTCCTTCAGCATGTGGAATGTTCGTGTAAAGGGACGAAACATCCATCGTTACGAGGATTGTATCCTGGTGGACTGAGTTAATGTTTTGTAATTTCTTGAGAAAGTCAGTAGTATCTGTAATATAACTAGGTATGTCAGGCAGTAAAGGTTTTAGGATGTTGTCTATGTACCCAGATATAAGTTCTGTGAGGGTACCTATGCCTGATATTATGGGTCTACCAGGTGGTATGATTTTAAGGGATTTTGAAATTTCATAGATGTTCTCTTCATTATTTGATTGTGTAATTTGATGTTGGTTGGATGAAAAGATGTTAAAGTGTTTTTCTGAAAGGATTTTGGGGAGTTTATGTAGTTTTGGGATAGTGTAGAATGTTGCTGTTTTAGGGTTCTCAGGGATAAGAGAATTTATGGTGCCCCTTATGTTGTGCTTCAGATTCAGAGATGATAGTTCTGTTTTGAATGTGCTAGTTGGGTCTAGAGGTAAGGGTACATAGAATCTGTTATTTTGAAGTTGTGATTCTGCTTCTTTTATATAGTTGTTAGTGTCTAAGATGGTTATAGCTCCGCCCTTGTCGGCTGGTACGATAATTATGTCTTGGTTGTTTTTAAGAGTATAGATGGCTTCATGTTCTATTTTGGATAAGTTATATTTTTTTATCTGGTGTCCTTTGTTTTTTAAGAAGTTATCTATGTGTTGTCTGGCTTTGATGGCATATTGGTCCAAGTGTTGATTACGTCCGATTGGTGGGGTCCATAGAGTGTTATTCTTCGTAGGAGGAAGTTTGGAGCATGATTGTTTAGCGGTGTTGTCTGTATTAGAAGTAGATTTGTTGTCTGAGAAATATTCTTTTAGTCTCAGTCTACGAATGTATTTTTCCATATCATAGCAGAGGTTTAGAGGTTTTAGTGGTTGTGAGGGGCAGAATGATAATCCTTTATTTAATAAAGAGGTTTCTCCTTGGGTGAGAGTATATTTAGATGGGTTGGCGATGTGGTTGTCAGCAGAGGTGGTATGAGTGTAGTGGGCATAATGAGATCTTCGTGGAGTCTGTTGTATTAAATAGTTATTCAGGTATGGTATGTGTTGTAAAATTGGGTCCTCAGCAATTAGTTTATTGAGTTTTTGGTTTTTAAAAATATACACTCTGTCAGTTTTTTGGTGCAGGAAATTGAGTGTTTTTTTACTTGAAAGTATTGAAAAGGAGAAAGTGTTAGGTAGAGCGAATAACTGATTTTTTTAGATAAGTTCATGTAAAAAGATTTCTTAATGTAAGCAGTGTTGTGCGCAAGATTTCTTAATTGCGTGGAGGTTCTGTTGTATATATGTTGGGCTTTTTCTTTATGCAGTGTAATAAAACTATGTTGTATTTAAATCTGAATCCTTTTGGTATTAAGTCCATTTTTTTGCAATGTCCGAGAAATATAATATCCGAGTGTATCTGTGCTTTTTCTAGTTTTCTTCTATCGTGGAGTTTTTGCCTTCTAATTAGGGTCCAAATAACATAATGAGAAGCCACATATACTTTCTTGATATGTATATAATATGGAGAAAACAACTGAAAAGTCGCAAATTAAAAGAAAAAATGGAATGTTTTTTTTGTGAAAGTATTTATTTATATTTTATATATATATATATATATATATATATATATATATATATATATATATATATATATATATATATATATGTGTGTGTGTGTATTTGATATTTCAGATCGCCCCGTGGCAACCTAAAAAACTGTGGTCAACCTTGATCTCAACAAACTCCCTAAAAATAAAACACACCCATTAACTTATCAAGAAAAACTCTACAACATTCATGAAAAGTACCCAAATTACTCGCACATTTACACTGATGGTTCTAAAAACAGCAATAGAACTGGATGTGGAATAATTTTTGGTAAGAAAACAATGGAAAAATGTCTCCCAAATGAAGCTTCCATATTCACCGCTGAAATCTGTGCAATAAATTTGGCTCTTCAGATTGTTCATGCCAGCAACATAAAAAAATCCATTATTCATTCTGACTCAATCTCTGTTCTACAATCCATAAAAAATACATAACAGAATAACCCTCTTATTGTTAACCTGTTGAACAAACTGAACACCTTAACACATAGCAAAAAGGTGATATTTTGCTGGATCCCAAGCCATGTTGGAATCCAGGGAAATGAGAAAGCCGATTCATTAGCCAAAGCTGCTCTCAACATGACACCCGACCAAAACATCAAAATCCCATACAAAAATATAAAATCAAGACAACAATAACACTAAAATGCAACAACTATGGGACAAAAATACCAACAATAAACTCTATCAAATAGCACCAATTCTAAAGGAAAGGCAATTGAATCTTAAAACAAGAAAAGAACAAACCACCACTGCTCGACTACGCATTGGACACACAAGACTGACTCACTCATTCGTACTAAAACAAGAACCTCCTCCTAAATGCTCCTGCGGAAAACAATACACTATAAAACATATACTAATAGAATGTACAAACCTCACACACATCCGTAGAAAATTCTATAACGCGAAGAACATGAAGAAATTATTTGCAAAAACTGAACCAAAAAATATATTGGATTTTCTAAAAAGAATTGGTCTCTTATCAAAGATATAGACTGATGTATAAACAACATATCCTAACTTTTATCATTTTTCAAATAAATTGTCCTTATCAAATAGAAATTCTTGATTTAAACAAAATACATAGGATTATCTTGCAGTGTGCAAGCAAATAAGCTCTGGGTTGCTAAAAATGTTCCATACAAAATAGGCATTTAAATTTCATATAAACTGGATTTGGCATTAAATAACCCACAGTGGTTAATATGCCATAAAACCCAAACAAAGAAACAAAGAAACAAACGATCTTTCGTCAGAAATGAATTAAATAACTGTATTCAGAAGTTTGTTTTCAAGTAGCGTCCGTCGCGAGACGCGGACGTCACGTGATGTGGAATGCAACTGTGTTTGAATATTTCTAACGGAAATCTAACGATAATATTTTAGATGTTGTTTAAAAAGGTTTTTTAACTACATCTAAAGAAATTTTTTAACTATTGAAATATTTATGCAAATTTAAAATTGCCAAGTCTTTGTTTAACCCTAGTTTATGTGTCTAATTTTAAAATCCAGTATTTCTCTTTTTTTCTGCGTGTGTATGTGGAACTAAAATCGGAATCTATCAATAAACATTTACAGTTGTCTAATGAGTGTCTTGATTGATTAAAGTGTTCAGCTATGGGGGAATAAGGATTGTTTTGACGTATGGATAGTTTATGATTGTTGAAACGAAATCTAAAATTAATTCCAGATTCGCCAATATATCCACTCTTGGGATATATTGTGCAGAATAAATAGTAGATTATGTTATGGCTATCACAGGTGAGGCGAGGTGGGTGTATCTTGATATTGATGTTGGGTACAGAAAATACACTATCGGTTATTAAGTGTTTGCAAACTAGACAACGAGTTTTGTTACATTTGTAATTTCCTGATTGGTTTGTATTATTTAGATATTTGGTAGAGGTGAGGATAGCTGATAGGTTAGGTGTTTGTTTTTTGCATTAATGGGTGGTTTAACGAAAATGTCTTTGATCTTTTTGTTTAACTGGAGGTTCTTGTAATCATTTTTTAAATTGGGAATATGTGTGTGGGAATATTGATTGTGGTTAAAAACCATGGGAATCCGATTGTTGTTTTTACTTTTCTTGTATGTGAGAAGTGTGTTACGATTTATATGGATAGTTTGATTTAGTGCTTCTTTTATTATATTTATTGGGTATTTACATTTTAGGAATTGTTTTGTTAAGTTATTAATGTTGTGTAGGAAATCTAGATGGTCTGAGCATATGCGTTTGATTCTTAGAAATGAGCTGTATACGATAGATTTTTTTAATTTAAGAGGATGACAGCTTTTGAAGTGTAGGAATTTATGCTGGTTTGTGGGTTTGTGGTATAGACTGGTAGAAAGTGTATGTTTGTTTAATTTTATCATAACGTCTAAGAAAGGGACGGATGTGTATGAATGCTCCATGGTAAATTTAATTGTATCGTGGAAGTTGTTGCAGAAAGTAAAAAAGTTTTTTAATTTTTCTGATCCATGAGTCCATAATAAGAAAATGTCATCAATATATCTAAAATAATGTAATGGTTTAAATTCTGAATTGTTTAGTATTTTCCTTTCTACAATGTGCATAAAGATATTAGCATAGCTAGGTGCCATTTTCGTTCCCATTGCTGTGCCACTAATCTGTGAATAGTGTTTGTTGTTGAATTTAAAATTATTATGTGTTAGAATGACATTTATTGAGTGACATATATCTGTAATTTGGTTGTTGGCTAATTTTTTACTAAGGAACTCATAGCAAGCTGATACTCCTTCAGCATGCGAGATGTTCGTGTAAAGGGACGAAACATCCATCGTTACTAGGATTGTATCATGGTGGACTAAGTTAATGTTTTGCAATTTGTTGAGAAAGTTAGTAGTATCTGTAATATAACGAGGTATGTCAGGCAGTAAAGGTTTTAGGATGTTGTCTATGTACCCAGATATAAGTTCTGTGAGGGTACCTATGGCTGATATTATGGGTCTACCAGGTGGTATCATTTTAAGGGATTTTGAAATTTCATAGATGTTCTCTTCATTATTTGATTGTGTAATTTGATGTTGGTTGGATGAGAAGGTGTTCGAGTGTTTTGCTGAAAGGATTTTGGGAATTCCCATGGTTTTTAACCACAATCAATATTCCCACACACTTATTCACAATTTAAAAAATGATTACAAGAACCTCCAGTTAAACAAAAAGATCAAAGACATTTTCGCTAAACCACCCATTAATGCAAAAAAAAACAAACACCTAACCTATCAGCTACCCTCACCTCTACAAAATATCTAAATAATACAAACCAATCAGGAAATTACAAATGTAATAAAACTCCTTGTCTAGTTTGCAAACACTTAACAACCGATAGTGTATTTTCTGTACCCAATACCAATACCAAAATACATCCACCCGGCCTCACCTGTGATAGCCATAACATAATCTACTATCTATTCTGCACAATATGTCCCAATAGTGGATATATTGGCGAATCTGGAATTAATTTTAGATTTCGTTTCAACAATCATAAACTATCCATACGTCAAAACAATCCTTATTCCCCCATAGCTGAACACTTTAATCAATCAGGACACTCATTAGACAACTGTAAATGTTTATTGATAGATTCAGGTTTTAGTTCAACATACACACGAAGAAAAAAGAGAAATATTGGATTTTAAAATTAGACACATATAAACTAGGGTTAAACAAAACTTGGGAATTTTAAATCTGTATAAATATTTCAATAGTTAAAAAAATTCTTTACATATAGTTAAAAAAAACCTTTTTAAACAACATCTAAAATATTATCGTTAGATTTCCGTTAGAAATATTCAAACACAGTTGCATTCCACATCACGTGACGTCCGCGTCTCGCGACGGACGCTACTTGAAAACAAACTTCTGAATACAGTTATTTAATTCATTTCTGACGAAAGATCGGGGCGATCTGCAATATCTATATATATATAAAATATAAATAAATACTTTCACAAAAAAAACATTTTTTCTTTTAATTTGCAACTTTTCAGTTGTTTTCTCCATATTATATATATATATATATATATATATATATATATATATATATTTGAGTCCGACAATTTATTTAAAGACATTTATGATATGTTTAACGTTCTTTTTATAGATACATTTGCTTAAATACTTGTATCTATAAAAAGAACGTTAAACATATCATAAATGTCTTTAAATATACATATATATATATATATATATATATATATATATATATATATATATATATATAATAGGTGTAACAGCGGCATTGCCCAAATCGTGTAACAGCAAATTGTCGAATTCCAGTGACGATTAAAGCATTGGAGTCAATACCATTGAAACTTTGTGACTTCCGTGACTAGTTTGAGATTTCATACCTACTTGGATTCATCCAATAAATAACTCTCATGAGCAATGCACATGTTTTGGGTAAAATGTCTCCTCCTGTTAAATAAATAATTTATGGATGTCAGATCATAACTCGTCAATATATATATATATATATATATATATATATATATATATATATATATTTGAATTGGACAAAGTCCGACAATTTATTTAAAGACATTTATGATATGTTTAACGTTCTTGTATCTATAAAAAGAACGTTAAACATATCATAAATGTCTTTATACACACACACACACACACACACACACACACACACACACACACACATATATATATATATATATATATATATATATATATATATATATATATATATATATATATATATATATATAGACAATTTTGCTGTTACGCCCGATATATATATCGGGTGTAACAGCAAAATTGTCCAAATCAGGTAAATGCAAAATGGTCTATTTGCTAGATTAAGCTTGGAACCGTTGTATCTTAGAAATGATTAAAGATATTTTACTGGAATTCTCCGATGTTTTTATAACACTACTGGACTCTACGTTGAGTAATAAGAATGTATAATTACCCTCGAAGCTTAACAAAAGAATCATGATGAAATCGATCATAAACGAAAATGGCATGTTCATCATTAATTAATCACAGCTAA
>OZ038512.1:1407500-1415000 GCA_964036315.1 Acanthosepion esculentum | reverse complement strand
TGAAAATCTGGACGAAACGCGTCGGCAACTATCACAGTTTTCCTACTGTCATTTCTCCTCTCCCCCTTCCATATCAATATATAACTTCCGTTAAGTTAACCGATTTAATGTGTCAATGTCTGGATTTCCTCAAACAATTTAAATTTGAAAGAATAGAAATGTTACATCTAACTCAATCATGTCTCTCTCTCCCCCCTCACTTCCTCACTTCGTTTATATATATATAAATGACAATAGGAAAACTGTAATAGTTACCGACGCGTTTCGTCCCATGTGGACTTTTTCAAGGCAAAAACGAAATGAATTTATTAAACAAAGTAACTAATAATAACAAAACAAAATGTCCTTAGCAACTGGAAGAATTTAGAGAACGCTATTTTCATACTGCTAACTGTGTCGTAATTTGTGTATGTGTGTATGTATGAGTATATACATATATATATATATATGCGTGTGTGTGTATATGTGTATGGGTATGTATATATATATGGATATATATGTTTATGATATGTTTAACGTTCTTTTTATAGATACAAGTATTTAAGCAAATGCTCTGTTTTATAATAAACAGTATTAAATAACATTTACCGGCCTGAATGTCCGAGAAATTTTCATAGAAAATTTTCGTTCTCCGATATTTTATTATAAACAGAGCATTTGCTTAAATACTTGTATCTATAAAAAGAATGTTAAACGTATCATAAATGTCTTTAAATAAATTGTCGGACTGTGTCCAATTCAAAATATAGGATATATATGTGTATATATATGTCTGTGCATGTGTACGGATGTGTGTATATGTGTGTGTATATATATGGGTATATAGAATTTTTAAAAAAATAGGATTACAGGTCTGTTATTGATGTTTTACCCAATTTCTCCCTTAATATTCTCCAATTGGAATTGTGAGTTTAAAATTCTTTACAATATGGAGGAAAATTTTTTAAATTGATAATTTAATTTTGAATTTAAATGTATTACCCTTTAATAATCATTATTGATGATAAAATATTTAGATTTTTTGATAATTGAATACTAAAGTCATCACCTAATATTATTTTGAATTTTTTTTCAGGGAATTCTAAGTACACACCTATATATATATGTGTAAGTATGCGGAAACATTTAAAAAGATATATGTAGGTATTAATACATGAAATTACCCGTGTATATCGGTACATGTGTACCTGTATGAGTAACTGCACATGTAAAAGAACGTATGTATATGTGAAACTTGCATGGAGGTGTTTACAGTATATGATAGAGCAAGATCTCTAATATTACATTCAAATATCACTCCATATTAACTTAAAACTAAACTTTAAGTAAGAGAAATTACCAATCTAAAAATAGTCGCTAATTAAATTCATGAATAAAATTCAAACTGATAGAGATATCACCTTAATAATCAATTACAACTAGAAGTAAACTTATATTTGAAAATAAAATTTTAGTATTTTAATGTACATTCTATGAATATTTTTTCTAATCGACTATTTCATATTAAATCCCCAAAATTTTTGTAACAAAGTTTTTATAAAAAAACTTTAACAAACAGATAATTAAATTCCTTAGACTGTTTAAACATTCAAACTTATATCAAACATTAATATTTATGAACTCTCAAAGTAAAGCAAAACAACAGCGTCTATTTCGGGCCTTTCATTCCAAAGAAAGTTAGTGACACTTTCTCTCATGACTTCTTTCTCTCTTTTTCTCTTTATGTCTTGTTTCTCCTCTCCCCCTTCCATATCAATATATAACTTCCCTTAAGTTAACCGATTTAATGTGTCAATGTCTGGATTTCCTCAAACAATTTAAATTTGAGAGAATAGAAATTTTACATCTAACTCAATCATGTCTCTCTCCTCCCTCACTTCCTCACTTCGTTAATTTACATATACTTAGTACTGCCCGTCAAAAATGTGTAAATTTCTTTTCATTTTTCGTTTCAACCTTTGGAAGTAAAGTCTGATGACCCGCGGTCCTTTAAAAGGGCTGTGGTGAAGTAATTTATTACATGGAACCTTAAAGTGGTTTATTTTTATTTTTATTTAAATTATTATCTCTTATTTACATTGAGCTCTCAGGATTTTATCCTCCTTGGGTTTACCCATACGGATTATATATATATATATATATACACTGTGTCGTGCATGGCAATTTTTCTCCCCAGAATCTATAATACATATCTATGTCTACCATTCGTTCATGCTTAAAATATTGCAGCCACATATGGTCGGATATCCCTGCTATCTATATGGAGCTCCTTGATGAAATCCAAAGAAGAATCAGCAATATTATTAGTCCTGACCTGGAAGCTCGGCTTCAGTCACTTAACTACCGCTGTAAGGTTGCCTCTCTGTGTCTTTTCTATAATTACTGTATGGTAATTGTTCAGATGAACTCATCGCTATGGTGCCTATACTTTTTTAATTTAGCCACAGTACTAGACTTGCGTCGAGATCTCATCAACTGACAGCTAACAGTTATTTTTCTCGCACTTCTTGCTTGTGGAACTCCCTTTCGGCTCCATGTTTTCCAGTCAGTTTTAATCTCCAAAAATTTAAATGCAATGTCAATCGCTATCTACTGTCCTCCTGATTACTCTTTTCTCTTCCCAATGATTAATAATGTTTCCATTCCTAATTCTTCCACAACCTGCAAACCAACCCCCCACCCACTTGTGTCTTAGCGACTTTACTGCCTTGCACGGGGTGAAATGATTAGAAAACAAAAGTAAATGTAATGTCAATCGTTATCTACTGTCTTCTTGATTACTCTTCTATTGTTCTCGCTCCTTAATAATGTTTCTCTTTTTTCTTATTCTTTCACACTCAGTAACCCCTTGTGTCTTAGTGGCTTTACTGCCTTGCATGGGGTGAAATGATTAGAAAACAAATTTAAATGCAATGTCAATCGCTATCTACTGTCCTCCTGATTACTCATTTCTCTTCCCACTCATTATGAATGTTTCTGTTCCTAATTCTTCCACACTCAGTAACCCCTTTTGTCATAATTGTTTTACTGCCTTGCTTGGGCTGAAATCGATATATATATATATATATATATATATATATATATATATATATATATATATATATATATATGTATGTATATATATAATATATATATATATATACAAGAAAAATATACATCATTTTTTTTTATGTATATTTTACATATATATATATATATATATATATATATATATATATATATATAGAATATACATTAAAAAAAAATGATGTATATTTTTCTTCTGGAAAAAATGGAAAAAAAAGAAGAAAAAAGAAAAGGGAAAAAGAAATAAAAGGAAGTGACGTTTCACATCCGGCTTGCCTACAAGCAGGATTGTTCATAGCCATTTTCGACACTCACCCGTCGAAGTGCAATTGAAAGGCACTGAAACCAAGTTGCATCTTTGTAGTGAGTAAAATGGTTTTGTCTACAAGATAAAATTATAATAAATAAAAAAATATTGCTCTACTATTGGTATCGAGCCCTCTTTTGGATTGATGCTGTGAACGTTGGAATTTATATATTACTTTCGTTCTCATCGCATCAGATACATATATATATATATATATATATATATATATATATATATATATATATACATATATATATATATATATATATATATATATATATATATATATATATATTTGGCCGAGTGTTTAGAACAGTTTCTGACTATGTGACCCAGGTACGAATCTTACAATGGGCGAGGTGTGAGGAAGGTGACTTCTTGATTTCTTGATGTTATCGGTCTGGGGGAGACTATCCCATTGTCGGCACCTTTGTAAATTACCTGAAAACAATAACACGAGTTGTTCCAAGCCTTGTGAGCGAAATTGGATAAAAGGAACTCCTTGTGGAGCCGTCGATAGTGGTGCGACCAAGTCATCGTGACCGAGGGTGTGAGGGTGATGGCCTTGTTATGACTGTTGATCACGCTAGATAACGCGGTCTCTCCCAGAAACTGTAACTAAGGTTCAATCAGTTGCAGTATAAACCACTGGTAGGCGCTATGGGTTGGTGTCTGCTTGACCCGAATTCAACGGGAGAGTCGAATATATATATATATATATATATATATATATATATATATATATATATATATATATAATTGGCACGTACCGGTAGTCGAATTGTGCAACTGATAATCATTCGTATTCATCTGTATCTCACTCATTTAAACCATCCTTGATTTTATTCCCTTGGAAGTATATATATGTATTGACCACTAATATTATATATATATATATATATATATATATATATATATATATATATATATATATATATATATGCTATTATACGTTATTTATACATACTGAAATATTTAAGTAAATGCTCTGTTTATAATAAACAGTATTAACAACATTTACCGACCTGAACATCCGAGAAATTCCATATATATATATATATATATATATATATATATATATATATATAAGTGAACATAGAAGTCAACACTTTGAGGCGACAGGCTGTTTCATGCTAGACGCAATCGTCAGGCCTGACGATTGCGTCTAGGATGAGTAATCAGGAGGACAGTAGATAGCGATTGACATTGCATGAAACATCCAAAATAAACAAACAGTTTTTTTTTTCTATTTTTAAACAGAAAAGTAATAATAAAAGATTGTAAACAAACAAAAAAATGTTATTAAAGAATTAAGCCGTAATACAAAACAAACAAACAAAAAAAGCCGAAATCACGTCATGGTGACAAAGTGGCAGAAATTGAAAATGCCAGTAAAGAAATTTCTTTTCACACTGGATATATTTCATGTCTATTGCATCATTGGAAGAAAAAAAAAGAAATGTAACAGACTTTATCAATTTCTGAGATGAGGATTTATTATTTACTTTATTGATAGACTATCTTCGTTGCTGTTAGCACGACATTTTGGTCATTGTGCCCTCTGGCCTTCTTAAGATGCGTATCATGACAATGGCCTAGTGGATAAAATCCTTAGTTTGTGAATTTGGTAATATAGTGATTGTGAGTTCAATCCCTAGGTTGGACCGTGTGTAATTGCACTCAGTGGAAACGTGTGAGCAATAACTGAATAGTACTAAATAAAAATGAAATAGATGATATCCCTAGACATGGGCAGTGGACTGTGAACACTCTACCCCCATACATTAAATAAAGGATTCAGTCATGGCCTACTAATATATACGGCCCCACATGTCACATTTCAGACTCATTTCTAACAGGTCTATTTGATTTGTAGTCAATTTATGCCTGTTTTATCTAAAAACATTTAAAACCATCCAAAAATACACAAACATATTTTTTCTCTTTTTAAACAGAAAAGTAATAATAAAAGATTGTAAACAAACAAAAATACAAATACAATTAAAAAAACTTACCAAGTTTCTCTATAAATCAATTTTCTTTTGACCTTTGCCTTTTTTTAAAACATTTTACAATATTTTTTTGAACTTCATCCAATGAAAACTCGTTTGTTGTTGTAAAATATATTCACAACAATTTATGCTGCAAAGTGAATTCCTTTATCAGTGTGTTGTTCACAAGTAAAAACATATTTTGGAAAGTAAGTTTCCAAAATTCTTTCAGCAGATTCTCTTGAAGTAGATTCATTATGTTTTACAATAAATTTATCTGCATAGTCAATATAGCAAAACAAGTACAAACTCTGTCATTTGACTATAGATGGAACTGTAAAACCTCCTCAAGAAAGTAAGTCAAAGTACTTCTTCTCTGTAGCATCATCACTATCATTGCCTACCATGACACGGGGAATACATTTCACATTGAAAACATTTAATTAATTTTTTTGAATTTTCTCTAATAAAGAAAAAGATGGTAATGGAAATTTCTCCAGAAGTAATTTGTAGGCATGGCGAGATGTATAGCACCGTAGTAAGGCATAGCATATTGGTTCTGAAAAAAGGGACAACCTCTTAAATGGAAATTTCTCCAGAAGTAATTTGTAGGCATGACGAGATGTATAGCACCGTAGTAAGGCATAGCATATTGATTGTGAAAAAAAGGACAACCTCTTAGTTGGTAATGTTGTCTTTTTTGTAATACTTTTAGAATTGAGTATGGTTGTTCTTCTACCAAAGTTTTGTATGTAGTTTGAACAATTTTCTAACATGCGAAATATTTTGAGTTTAGCATAATGTTCATGTATAACCTACTGTGATAATGGTACTGTCGCACTGGAGCTGGTCGTGAAGGTTTTTATCAATGCGAATACATACTTTTATAGATGGTAATGTGGTTTCAGGGTCAAAGACTGTTATATAAATTAGAATATAATCTTCCTTTTTTAAAGTTCAAAGCCGTTAGAACAACACTTTGCTTCTTTCAATTGAGTAAAATCCTTTAATCATATCAGCTGAAATAAAATCATGTAATTCACCTGTTTGGACAAAAGTCGTTCTTTCGGAAGTTTTCTCAATTCCCTGGTATTCGGCAAAAGAAGTGGTTTTATTATTTTTTCTGAATGTTTTGTAGGAATTCGATTTAAATCCTAATTCAGTTTTATTTCGTTTTCCTTTCAAAATAAATTTCTCTTTAAAATGTTTCATACAGAGAATTGAAGTTTTCGTAGGAAACAAATCAATACGATTAACGAATTTTATCCATTTTTCTCCGAGGTCGGATTTTCAACAAAAAAACAAAAGAAAATGCCGATACTTTTTGTTATTAGCATATCCGCTAGAACAGCCAAATGCGACATATTTGTTAACCATTTTTGTTAAACAAAATGTCACAATGAACTTTTTAATTAAATCGTTAATGCAATGGACTATGAGGTAGAAAATTTACTTAAGAGCGTTCATTTACAAAACGGGCCGTATACGCAATTGAAAATCATAAAAGCGAGGTAACTGACAGTTGTTTATAATTCGTGGATTTGTAAAAAAAAAAAAATAAAATGATGGTGGGTGAATATGCATTTCTGTGTTGGAAATATGTCTCAGAAATAGAAATAACATCTGATTAATTCTATGTAATTGCAAGTTGTTAATTTACGTTCTAAGAATTCAGTTTTTAAAGTTACCTCCATTTTAGATTAGTAATTTTCTAAGCAGCCATTAATTTTTTTTTTTTTTTTGTTTACATTACATATTCATTCTCAGCTTTTGTTATGTGACATGTGGGACCGTCTACAACTAGTTGGCCATGCGCAAACTAGATAAAAACAAAATTTTATCCACAAAATCTTTATTATTAAGTGGTAAGATTATTATTAAATTATTATTTTAAACTATTAAATATTTATTATTAAATTGTATTTTTAATCTTTTTTAGAACCATGGTTAAATTTTGTATTCATTTGGGGGGGCGTCGTATAAATTAATATAGGAAATTTGAACGTCTTTTTTGCAGTGAAATACACATTGATTTGGAAATTCTTGCAAAAATCAAATAATTGTCTGATTTTAATGGAACTTTCAGGACGTTATTCACTAAGTAATAAAATTATTTTTAAATGTTTCCCTTCGTAT
>OZ038512.1:1392500-1400000 GCA_964036315.1 Acanthosepion esculentum | reverse complement strand
TACGAGTATATCGACTACTATATCTACTATATATCATCTAGTATACCGACCACTATATCTACTACTATATCTACTACTATATCTACTACTATATCTACTAGTATACCTACTACTATATCTACTACTATATCTACTAGTATATCGACTACTATATCTACTAGTATATCGACTACTATATCTACTAGTATATCGACTACTATATCGTCCCCTGTGCAAGCATTCATGCTCTTTTATCTTTAAAACCACAGTGACTGGTTTAGTTTTTTCATTTTTAAACGTTTTTTCACTGTAAAAGGCCCGTGGGCCACTTGAGGTAGAGGGATACGTTAAGGGGTATGAGGGGGAGATAACGGCTAACTCTAGACTTGAACAGGCTAAAATGGTTGTAATCGAGGAAACAGCGGTGGTTCGCGTGAACAGGCTGTTCGAGTGGAACTTAATTCTCGCCGACGGAGAACGGAGGGAATGTGGATGGTTTGCTAAAATGTAAGTGGCATGGCGGGTCTAAGCCGTGAAGGTTAGGCCTGGCAGAACCAAGGAATGCTGTTTGTCCGAACTCTTTCCATGGAAGTAGCAATAGAGCAGCAAGGGGCTCGCCACATCACGTATGTGTGAGAGAGGTTGGAGGGTGGGAAATAATTCAGCACCCACAAAGACTCAGATACGCTTTTGAACTCTGTCAAGAATGGAGAGTAAAGACCGGGAAGCTCTCACGCAAATATGACAACTGTCCTCCATTTTCAACCTATTCGGCCTCTTATAAAGGCAGAGGATAGCAGGAGAAATTAGGTACTTTCAAGGGCGGTACAGGGAGCCTAACATTTTACCTGCATCTTTAGTGATGGATAGAGTATGTAGGAGTTCCGCTTGAGGCCAGGTGTGAGTTTGAGGCCCAATTTATGATAACTCTGGCTCATGACATCCCACAAAATTATATTTGTCACTTCTAATGATTCCTTCTGGAGTTTGCCCATACCACGGTTTCGCCCTCACCAATCCCCATACTAGCCGCAAAGTCCCCAATGTATCATTCTTGCAACATTAAGATTAGTATTGGTAGTAGTAGTAGCAGTAGTAATAGCAGTTTGACTTATCACACATTGTAAGTTTTTGAAAACACCGGATACATTACGTTATCTGTCAAGTCACAAGAAAGACCTCAGACAGAGAGCAATGTCCTCAGAACATGTGCAATGCTCAAGAGAAACGATTTTTGGATGATTCCAAGTTGGTATGGTATCCCCCCCACCAAACTGCTGACGGAAGTCACATCGTTTCGATGGAATTGACCCACTCTACTGGAATCATCTTGACATTCCCTTCTCGTATGCGAAACAATCTTGTCATCTCAGTTTACAAATCAGGGTAGAAATTTTGTTTGCTATATTTCTGAAATTTTGTTTGGCAACATCAATAATATAACAGTTCTTGGTGCTTTTATCTAGCACAATGATATCCGAATGGCGATGGTGTATCAGTCTTTCCTCTTTCTGAGTCCAAGAAAATTCAACGTTCTTTCGAATTCTAAATACGTTTCAATTTTCTTCTGACAAACTTGCTACATCACATTTTCTATTCACAATTTTCTTAGCTTTTGTCGGTAGAAATATTTCTTGGTCACTTCATGTCTCTTCTTTTTCTGTGAGTGTCTTGTCTAGCACTCATTGCCGGGGTTATAGATATTTATAGAGACCTAAGATCAAAACTGGCATCATGACATCTTTCACTGAACAGTTTTGACAAAAACCCTAAGTTCACACATATTTTACATAGATAAATCCCTTCGTAAGGTGTGGGCTGTACTCGGGAGAGCAATTTTTTATTTTCAGGAATCCCCTCAATGTGTCTACTGGAATCTTTTCCAACCAATCCGAGTGCTCCAAATACAACTGGAATTGTCGATGTCCTCGTCTGACACATTTTTTTGAGATTCCAAACAATCTTACCATCTCAGCTTTCAAACCAGTGAAGTCTGTAATTTTCTCAATCACCATGTTTGCTATATTTGTGACATTTTCTATAGCAACAGGAATATAGTGAAAGTTCTTGGTGCTTTTTATCTAACACAATGATATTCGAATGGCGATGGTGTATCAGTCTGATTGTCTGAAAATCATAGTTCCAGAATATTGTGGCCTTCTTCAATTGTTCTGCAAGGCACATGCTTGTATCAATCTTTAAATTATTATTATTATTATTATTATTATTATTATTATTATTATTATTATTATTATTATTTCCTCTGGTTTCTGTTGTACATTCCTTTCTTTCGGGGTACCAACCAGAGACCTAAGGTCAGAAATAGCATCATCACATTTTTCACTGGGTAAGATCACACATAATTTACATAGATAAAGCCCTTTGTAATGTGTGGGCTGTATTTTCTTTTTTTTTTTTTGTATTTCTTCAAGGCATGGTCTACCAGGAATTCCTTCAATGAGTGATGTGGAGCCGAAGTAGGGGCCACGGAAGGAAAACACGGAACACGGGTTAGAGGTAAGAAAGATATATTAAACAGAAAAGTTACAAAGAATAGTGTAAGAGTAAGCAGAGCTTACTATCCAGTGGTGTCCGATATTGGTATCGTACGCGGCTGCGCATTACTGGTGCTACTCCCCTGATACTACCATTCACATAATAATATAGTACTGGGAGAGTCCATGATGTAGGAAAGTATCGGTCTCACCACCCCCTTCCAAGAGTTTTCCTCTTTTCTTTTCTTTTTCTCTTTTTTTTCTTGAAGGAAAAAAAAAGTAAAACTGTTAATACCTCTTCCTTTTGGGATTCACGTCGAGTGGTTGAGTAAATTTTCTCTTTCTCAAAATGTTCGAATATTACGTCGATCGGCTCTTCGCAGAAATTTTGTGGTGATTCCTCAGATTCCTTCAAACGGCGTTTCCTGAGCTGGTTCATATGGCGTTTGTGGGTATTTTTCGGTCCCTGGACAATATAGACCAGTTCGTCAATTCTCTGTTTGATGTTGCCTACTTCCCAGAATGTTATGTTGTTTTTGTAAGCCTTAAAAAGGACTTTGTCGCCAGGATTAAAGTATTTCTTAGGGAGCGAGACGGTTTTCTTGAACTTCGCTTGCCGTGGAATGAGTTTATCAAAGACGGACTTGATTTTGCGAACATTGTTTCTGCAGGCGAGCGTCCCATAGGCGTGTTAGGATTAGGGGTTATCCTATACACCTTCAGAAACTGTTGTAATGCTCTATCCGTCGGTATGCCTAGTGCCTTTTTTAAAGCTCTTTTTAGAGTGTCCACGAACCTCACGGCCTGACAGTTCGACCTGGGGTTATACTGAGGCGTCGTAATGTGGTCCACTTGATACGACTTGCAAAAGTCTCTGAATTCATTTGATGTGAAACGCGAATAGCTCGTGTAAAAATCCGATCGTGCAGTTGGTAGTTGTTTTTTTACATTGCAGGACCTCAGGCCATTTTGAGTGTCTATCCACAACAATAAGGTAGTACATGTTGTCTAGGGGCCCTGCAAAATCCACATGAATTCTCTGCCATGGATGGTCTGTGTTTGGCCATGGTCTGCACAGAGGGAGAAAACTTCAGGCACATTTAGGTCTTTGTTGCGAATTTTGTTTTTGATACTTTGGATGAATTCATCCTCTCGAGACTCCCTTTTTATGTCGGCCAAAGTAACTGGGAGTTCTCTAATTGTATTCGCAATCATATTTTTGATTTCATAATTCGTCCTTAGTGTAGCAATGATGGAGTCTTCAAAAACTTCCGTATTTTTAGGAATGCGTCGCGATAAACTGTCCGCATGACAAATATTTTTAGATTTTAGGAACTCGATCTTAAAATTGTAATTCAAAAGAATCTATTCGCCGTATAGACCGGTAGGCTTTTCTTGGAAACAAAAATTGTTATTAGAGGTTTATGGTCTGTTTGCAGTATGAACCGTCTTCCATGTAGGTATCGATGGAACTTAGTGACGGCGAGTATTATCCCTAGATCTTCTTTCTCTATTTGGGAATATTGTTTCTCTGATAGTAGTAAAGATCTAGATGCGTGTGCTATGGCTTTTCGCGAACCATCTGACAGTTTGTGGAGAATGCAAGCACCGATGCCGTATGGCCTTGCATCACTTGCGACTATGATGTCGAGATTAGGGTCGTAGTGGGTGAGAGAGAGATCCGAAGTAAGTGTTTTCTTGATCTTCTCGAATGCGTCTTGGCATTCAGGGGTCCATACTCATGCTTTATCCTTTTTTAAAAGTTCGTTGAGAAGTCCTCTCAAATTCTGCATGTTCTTAATGAAACCTTGGTAGAAGTTAGCAAGGCCGAGGAAGCTTTGTAACGATTGAACGTTAACTGGGGCCGGCATGTTTCTGATTGCATTGGCTCTTTCTGGATCCGGCCGACGACCGTCTCTATTTATAATGTGACCTAGGTATTTGATCTCTGGTAAGAAAAAATCACACTTTGCTTCCTTAACCTTAAGCCCGTATTCTTGTAACTTCTTGAATACGTTTATTATATGTTCCGGTGCTCTGCTGACGTTTTACTGGTCACCAGTATATCATCCAAATAGGCTGTTGCGTAGTCAAGGTCGCCCAGCATGGCGTCCATGACCTGCTGAAAGATTGCAGGCGCAACCTTGACCCCAAAAGCCACTCTGTTATATTTGTACAGACCTTTATGGGTGTTTATGCAGAGCAATTTAGAACTCTCTTCATTCACCTCTATCTGAAGGTATGCGTCTGAAAGGTCTATTCTGGAAAAACATTTTCCGCCATTCAATTTGTTGAAGATTTCTTCAGGGCTTGGGAGGGGATAATGATTATCCTGCAAAGCATCGTTTAGCCCTGTGGAAAAATCTGCGCATACTCGTATTTTGTTGGATTTTTTTTTTACATAGACCGTAGGTGCTGCCCATTCGCTAAAATCTGTTTTTGATAGAATACCCGCCTATTCGAGTCTATCTAATTCTTTGTTGATCTGCTGTAGAGCAGCGAAAGGGACATTCCGTTTCTTTTTGAAAACTGGTCTTGCACCGTCCTTCACCTTGAAGTTAGCTTTAAATTTAGAACATTTCCCAAGGCCGCCAGAAATTGTTGTTTTAGTTCCTTTTTTAGATTTTCCGAATTGGACGTTGTACTTTTTATTTTTCGGCAAAAAGTGCTCATTGGGCAATCCCATAGATTGAATTTTTCTATCCAATCTGTTCCGAATAGGTTATCTGAATTTTCTAGTACGTAGGCTTTCAGCTTTTTGGTAACTCCATTTAGTGTTACTGTAAGGATCACCTGGCCTATGATGTTAATATTCTCGCCAGTTACGGATTTTGCTGTTTTATCCGTCTTTAATAGGGTCGGCTTGTTTAACTTTCGCCAAGTACGCCAGTTGATAATCGAGAGGTCAGAACCCGAATCAAGCTGGAATTTTATAGAGTTATTGAAAATATCAACAGTCACATATTTTCTTAAATTCCTATCGACTATGTTGTCTGATTGGGCTTGCCTAATTTTACTTTTGTGTTTCCTTGTCTTGTTGGCGTACCAGCACTGAGTTAAGTTATGACCATTTTTCTTGCAATTTTTGCAATATGTTTTCTTCTTGAATGGACAGAATTTCATCCAATGCCATTTTCCGCAATGGTAACATGGTCCGGGAGCTTTCTTTAGCCTATTCGTATTTTGTTTATTGCGGGATTTAGAACATGAGATTTGCCTTTTGTCTTTTTGCGGGGAATAAGAGGTTGGGTTGCTTCTGATTTTTCTAATCTGAGCCACACCTGATTCATCGATCGTTTTTGAGTCACACTTGACAGAAATTACTCTTTGACAATCCTCTGCTAATTTTTGGAGAGTCAATCCCTGTTCGTTTTCGTGTTTGGTAAGTACCCGACGTCTGACCTTGGCGTCTTCTACTGATACTAGACCTTGTGCGAATATTAAGCACTTAAAATCGTCGGCAGTCAGCTCGGCTAGTTTGAAATCATTACAGAGCTTGTTTACCGACGCTGCAAACGTTAGAAAATATTGCTGGTTGTCCTTGACTGTGTTCAGGCATTTCCAACGTTTGGGGAACAAGGTTATGTTAGGCCCAAATAGTTCCGTTAGTAGCTTAATAGTCTCTGAGAAATTCAGGTCCGTAATTTTCTTGGGTAATATATAGTCTATGAACCTAACATGTTCGATAGCTCCCAGTTTCCTTAATAACAGACGTACCTTTTTCTCACTAGGCCATTGTTCACAGTCTACATTGAAAATATCTTCATAACGCCTGTAAAAAGCCTCGGATGTTTTGTCTTCCTCTGGTACGTATTTGAATGTTTCAATCGAGTTGTAGATTGTACTCTAGGAAAATGTCGTATCTTTTTAAGAGTTTTTAGAGCCGTTACATTAATTTACAGCTAATTCTTCAAGTTGTTTTTGCTGTAGTTCTGTTTTCTGAAGTGTAAATTGTTGGAATTCTATTTGTTGTTTATGTAACTCCATAAACAATTGTTGTCTTTCGTCTGATTTTTGTTGGTGGAGTTGCTGTCTTTCTTCTCTTTTTTTGTTGTTGAATTTTCTGTTCTGTTTGTTGGTCCGACTGTAATTTGAGGAATCTTTCTTCCAATTTCTGCTGTCTTTCATCTGATTTTTGTTGGTGGTCCATCTGGACCGTTAACATTTGGACAATTATTTTTTGGAATTCTTCCATATTTAGATAATATGTAGAAAAGTAATGAAAGATCACACAAAACAGAAATAAATAACAGCAATTACTGTTGCTTTGAAAACCCGTGTACCAAGGGGAGGGTACACAAGAATTCTGGTCAATTAATAAAATTAATAAGAACTACTTACTGGTTTAGATCTTTCGAGATACCATTGTTCCGTTAATTTCAATGTGACCATTTAAATTATCTCCGCACTTATTATTTTTTTTTTTTAGAGGTGTGGGGAGAAAAATATCACTTAGACAGCAAAAACAAAAATAAATAAATACACTGGATTTTTTTTCCTTCTTTGGGGAGAATTTGCTTTGCTTTTTTTTTCAAAAACCTCAATCAATTTGAGGGGAGGGTAATTTTATGCACAAGATTTGTAGGAATTCAAATCAATTTCATAAAATTTTTAAATACTTTGCTAAATGCGCGACTTGGTGAATAGTTTTTTCGAACTTGAGTCAAACGTAATACTTCGAGCTCTTGAGTTTGTCAGTTTGTTTTGTGCACAAGCTGGGTTTTTTTGTAAGCAGTCGTTCTCGATACTTGGTTGCTCGTTTATTGTTTGCACATACTTGAGTAACCTTGAAAGGTAGCTGTGTATTGCGTTTCGTTCGCTGATGTCGTAATCCCAGCTCAAATTCTAGTTCAACACTGATGTGGGAACCAGTGGGGTTAAACGAGTCCTCTGTCGCCATTGATGTGGGACTGGGGCTTTGGGGTTTCGGTGTGGGTGCGTGTCTCGAATCCTCTGTCGCCACTGATGTGGACCCGAAGTAGGGGCCACGGACGGAAAACACGGAACACGGGTTAGAGGTAAGAAA
>OZ038512.1:1362500-1387500 GCA_964036315.1 Acanthosepion esculentum | reverse complement strand
GGACAATTTCAAGTGTCTTATTTTTGTACAAGGGTTAGTCTCAGCTAAAGATAGGGAAATGCGCAAAAGAATGCTTTCAAAACTACAAAATGAGCCTGGATTAACACTACAAAAATTATCAGAAGACTGCCAAAAATGCCAAAGTATAAAGAATGACTCGAAGGATATCGAGGAGTCAGGAGTAGCACATATACGTAAGTTGAACAAAAGTTTACGTTTTTCACCCTTTCTAAAATGTTGAATACCGTATTTTTGTGTGTATAATACGACTTGACTATAACATAACACCGTAAATCTGAAGCTACAAACAGGGAATTAATTATACCCTTCATAATAATACAACCCAGTAGTACAGCCATCCTTACGTACAATCTTTTTAAAACGTTATCTTATAGCGGACCGTGTGTGTTTGAGTGTTGTTGAATTTTAGGAGCAAGTGCTGTTTATTCCTTCTATAAGGTCCAACTACAAGAACAATGGCTGACTCTAGTTGATTCCAACCGAAGATGTAAAGAAAACAAAGACAGATATATATATATATACTAGCAGCATGGCCCGGCGTTGCCCGTGCTTGATTCAAAAATCGTACGACTCATACAGCAATCGCTATCACTTGACTTAAAATAGTTTTGCCCTTCCTTGCCATAAAGGAGTGCCGTTTGCCGTGCTGATGTTGCTACATGCCTTACTTCTTGCCTATCTCACACTACGAATTCTTTCTCAGCTCTATACTAAACATTGAATATATTACGAAAAAAGAACTAAACAAAATGAACACAAAACGATCAGCTTTAAAAAATGACTCGTAACTGGAAAAACCGAATGAAAAAAGAATGTCAACAACAAATATATTTTCACACCCAACCCAGTTCTGCGGAATCAGAATCAACGTTGAGTTTAAGCAAGCGAATGTGCCAATTGGAGTAAAGTGCCATGCAGATTTAAATTTTTCCCACTTGTGACGAATGCAGCTATCGATTTTTTTTGCATGCTAGCATGCTAGTTAACATTCGTGTCAGTCAGCTGTTTGCTCTCACGCTGCCCAATAGTATCTTCCTGCCTATTCGTGGCAGCCAGCTATAGGCTCTCACTCTGGTCAGTAGAAAATGGTCGCAAACTACTTGAAAACTACCGTAGAAGCATGAAAAAATCGATTATTTCCACTATCGATGGGAGTTGGGAAATGCAAAGTCGGTCTTGGCATTTCAGCTTACTTGGAGCATGTGCATGTAAATTTTGGTGCAAATCTGTCGAAAATTGCGGCCGTGCATGCGTTACACGCACATACAACCTGCCTTTTATAGATAGAGATATGTCAACAAATATATGTATTAAACAACAAATTTGCAAGTGACAAAGACATCAACATTTGTGTTTGTGTGTGAACGTAAAGGGTTTGTATTTTAGCGAATGTTCGTACGGACGTGTGTATGTGTGTTTAACGGCGTTTTTCCATAAGTGGGCGAAAACGCTGATTTCTACGAGAAATCACATTTTTAAATGTCTCGGCTGAAATGAAAAGTAAAAAAGAGAACGAGGCATTTATAATGTAGGGAGAGCGTCCCCTAGTGAACAATTAGGGAATTAAGGAGTAGCTAACTCCGACAATATCATATTATTCGTTAAAATCTCAATTTTCGTATGTATTTATTTCACTAAAATATTTAAATTTTCACAATATCAAAGAATAGAAAAAAAATGATATGTTTAGCCATTACATGGCTCATAATTTCCAGTGTCCTCGGTATGATGATAAACTACATCCGGTAACAAAACCTCTAATCGGGATATTGAATGTTTCCAGGGGCGTGGAACTACCTTTTAACCGTTGTTGGTCTCTGGTCCACACTGTTAGGATCTCAGCTCTGGGAAAATATAATATAACACCGCAAAGAAAAGCAAAACACTATGAAATTATTGTAAGGAATAATCACGAATGGTCTCCCCTTGTTTTCAGAGAGTTATTTCTGTTTACTGAGACTATAAAAGGACACTATACCCGAACCTTGTATTCTCAGTTGAATAAAGCTTTCTTACACCTGCGTACTTTTGTCATTACAACTATAAAAATACATTTTATAGTAAAAATACCAGCAATACATATTTATAGTAAAATTAGCAACAATAACTCTTTATGGGGAAATTACGAAGAATACCTATTGATAGGAAAATAAGAAACAATACCATTTATAGGAAAATTAACAACAATACTCATTTATAGGAAAAATAGGCAACAATACCTATTTATAGGAAAATAACCAACATTACATTTTAACTGTATTTGAAGGCATACAATTGCATTCAAAGTATGTTTAGTTGAAGCCATAAAATTGTGTTCAAAATATTTAGATTTCGACATGTAGAGGCTGATATGCCGCTAAACAGAATCAGCCAACTAACAATACCTATTTACAGTACAATTACCGACAATACATTTTAGAAAAAATAACTAACAATATATATGCCGTTAAACAGAATCCACCAACCAATCATAATTTTCGGGGAATTTTTTTAACTGGACATTCCCGGTGTAATGACAAATGTACGCAGGTGTAGGCTTTAAGAAAGCCTTATTCAACTGTGAATACAAGGTTCGCGTCCAGTGTTCTTTTATAGTCCCAGTAAACAGAAATGGCTCTCTCAAAGAGGAGAGTAACACAACAGGGGGAGATTTTAGTATCTCCAATTTGTGATTTAGCAAGTTGGTCTCTTCCTTTCGCTAGCAACTATGCATTCCATCTTTTTTTCAATTGATGTTTAGTCCTTTCTTCTCGCTTTCCTTTACGATCTTCTGTCGGAGTTCTTATAGTTGCCGTTCTCTTTCTGCTATCAACACTGTGTGATCTGCAATTATTATGTTGTTAAGATGGTGGCCGCCAATAATGAATCCTGATAGTAATTCTCTCAGAATTGCCTCACTGTATAGGTTGAGTAAGTCCGGCGAGCCGTCACATCCCTGCCATACACCTCTTTTTATTTTTGTATATTTACTGAATTCATTCTCTATCCGTATGGTGCCCGTTTGCTCCTAGTATAGGTTCTGGATTATTCTAATATCGTTCCCAAATATGTTATGGTTAACGAGCAGTTCCAACGGTTCTTTGTGATGTACCTTATAAGAGTGTATAAAGATTGTCACTGAAGTATTTGTCATAGCCCGCAGTTGGTGAATGTTGAAATTGTAGCAAGAAAAGTGAATGAAAATGACTATTTTTGCTTAAAAGTTTTTCATTGGTGAAGAATGAATGTAAATCTTATTATAAATCTTATATTTATGATTCAAACACGTACCTTACTTCTTATAAAAGGACTCAACTTGTAGTTTTTTTTATGATTTTCCAGTATATCAGCCATAATTTTTTGTTCATTATTTGTTTTTTGAGAGTAAAGTTTTAGAAAAACCTCCGATCGTGATGTATTGAGGCAGAATTTTTAGGGGTTTTTGAAGGAAGTTTTTATCATTTTATATTTTAAAGAAGGGTCCTTTTTCTATTGGTTCTTTGGTCCAGGGACTTCCCGTTGAGGTGAAGTTGTTGATTTTCGGTAATGACGTCACCAGAGACATATCTATTCGAGGCAGCATCAAAACAGTGATAATCAAGTCACGAATTGAACGGAGGGAGTATGTGAAATCAATGGAAAAGCGCTTGGCTGGGCACATCGCTTAACACGAACGGGCAGAGGAATCAAAGATTTTCTCCCAGTATAGGTACTGGATTATTCTAGTCCTTATTTTGCATATGCGTTCGTGGAAAATGCATTTCCTATCCAGACATTGGCTACACTATTCTTCAAATCAAGCTAATTTCTGAAAGACATCAGAGGAATTTCATGAACTTGAAACATGCAGTATTTGTCAGAAGGTATAATTTCTGGGAGAATCTTTCAAAATCAAACTTATTATCATTGGCTCGCAAAGTAAGGAAACCGGCCACTCATTATTTCAAATTGCTTCAAATTATATTTAGACTTATTGAAAGGTTTAATCAATTATTTTCTGGATGGAATTCCTTTCTCACAACCAGACTTTCTTTATTCTTTCATTAATAAGGAAAGTCCAATTTAACATAAACTTGAAATAATACTGTTAATAGGCAAATAAGACATATATATATATATATATATATATATATATATGAAAAAATATAGTCTTAAGGTGTGCTATATTTATAGTATAAAGTGGTCAGTATCAGAGATAGAGCGTAGGTAAATATAAAAGTGAACATAGAAGTCAACACTCAGAGGCGACAGGCTGTTTTATGCTGGACGCAATTGCCTGTCGCCTCTAAGTGTTGACTTCAATGTTCACTTTTATATTTCTATACACACACACATACGTACATATATATATATATATATACACACACACACACACATTCTACCGTTATATAAGTATATCTATTTTCCTTTATGTATATATTTTATGCATATATATCGATATAATATTTAATCACTCTCCAAAACCACACACACACACACACACACGCGCACACACAGATACATACATATATATATATATATATATATATATATATATATATATATATATATATATATATATATAAAGTGAACATAGAAGTCAACACTTAGAGCCGACAGTCTGTTTCATCGGCCACGAATGCTGTTATTTTTCTCCGCTATATTTCTTCATATATATATATATATATATATATATATATATTGGCTCCTGAAAAATTAATTTCGGTTGAGCTCTCTGGTTTGAGGTGTGAATTTGTAAACAGCGACTATTTAAGTTAATATTGGACAACTCTTCGGCAGAATTGAGTCACTGTGTGTTTATCTAAATCTAAAAAGAAACACGCTAAAATTCACTTTCATTCCTGCCGTGCGCCGACGACTTAGTGGGAGAAGTTCCGACTGACGCAAATTCAGTCGGGTTTCGATCCTAGCTAGAGGCAACCGGACGTCAAGCCACACTGATGAGCTGCGAAACAGTGAAACAGTCTGTCTGTGGATGACAAAAATATATATATATATATATATAAAGAAATATAGTCTTAGGCTGTGCTATATTTATGGGATAAAGTGCTCAATATCAGGGATAAAGCGTGTGTAAATATAAAAGTGAACATTGAAGTCAACACTTAGAGGCGACAGGCTGTTTCATGCTGGACGCAATCGTCAGGCCACGTGGCTCCTGACAAAATTAATTTCGGTTGAGCTCTCTGGGAAAGGAAATGTGGGTTTGTAAACAGTGACTGTTAAGGCTGACTCTTCGGCAAAAGCGAATCGAGTCCTGTCGCTCACTGTGTGTTTATCTAAAAATAAATACGCTAAAATTCCCGTTCATCCCTGCCGTGCGCCAACGACTTAGTGGTAGAATTTCCGACTGACGCCAATTCAGTCAGGTTTCGATCCTAGCTAAAGGCGATCGGACGTCTAGCCACACTGAAAACTGCGAAACAACGGTCTGTCTGTAGATGACAATAATATATATATATATATATATATATATATATATATATATATATATATATATATATATATATATATATTATGAAATGAACAAAGTCTGACAATTATTTAAAGACATTTATCTATAAAAAGAATGTATAAACATAAAAATGTCTTAAAATAATTGTCGGACTTTTGTTTATGTATATATATATATATGAAGAAATATAGTCTTAAAGTGTGCTATATTTATGGGATAAAGTGCTCAATATCAGAGATAGAGCGTGTGTAAATATAAAAGTGGACATGGAAGTCAGCACTTAGAGGCGACAGTCTGTTTCATGCTAGTGCAATCGTCAGGCGACTAGTGCTGTTATTTTTCTCGGCTATTTATATATAAGGGTCAGTGGTGCATTATGGGTAGTCTAATACAAATGACATTTGGACCCTCCAATCACAAGAAATGCTCAAAATGGTGGTCTTCAGCGTACAGATATTTATTAATACGCCGAATTGCTCCTGGAGCGACGTTGGACAAAATGTCCAGTGGGATTCAAGCACATTCATTTTCAGTGCTTTTTCTGAGGGCCGCTAATGTCGTCAGTTTTCTGCGATACACAACATCCTTTAGGGTTTGTTGATGCTACAGCCATTGGGGGGTAATGCCATCTAGCGAGAAAATAGCGTACTGCAGTAAACAGTGTTATCTCAATTTGATAAAACTACGAAAGATAAGCTTTCGCTTTCCAGAAGTTTGTATACATTTTGGAGTGGACTCTGTATATATATATATATATATATATATATATATATATATATATATATAAAAAGGAAAGAACAGTAAGATATAAAATCCGGTGTTCTTATAGATATTTTTATTTTTACACAATAGTGCTCTATGTAAATTTAAATTTACAGAGCATTAATATTATAAATTAATAGATTTAAAATATGGTTTTACCGCTACACAGTGATAACCATGTTTCAGAAATGGAAGCTAAAGCCCCTGAATTTAATTTTGTTATTAAACCAAAGACATTAGTTCCATTTCCTCATCAAGCGAATTTTGGAGTAACTTACTTTTTAAAATTTACGGTTGTTAACGGCACAGGAAAGATTCATAGTTTGAGGGTTTCCAAGGTTACCGATAAATCCATTCATCTAGACAAGGGGTGGTAGAGGGTTCAATTTTTAATTTTCGTTGTATCAGTTAATAGTTACATTTGAAAGCGGGGTTATGTTTAGGGATGGGTAGGGATATGAATGGGAACATAGAAGTCAACATTTAGAGGCGACAGTCTATTTCATGCTAGATGCAATCGTCAGGACGATGTTGTCTTTAACATTCAACACAACATGTTTAAAATATATATATATATATATATATATATATATATATATATATATATATATATATATATATATATATATTCTTACTTTACAAAGATAAATTGAAAGACAACTTGAAACATCTCAACTTTCATCTGAAAACCTGCGAAGCCCAAACATCAAAGTGAAAGGAGAAATGTTTCATTATGCTAAAAGGTTTTGAAGATACTAGATTGAAGCAACGTGATCAGCTTTGTCAGCCTCTGTAGCAGAGACGCCATCAAAATCCTGCTTTAACAAACTTCATCTGTCAGTGTGGCTTTGTCACATGCAAGGCTGGGCTAGTATCACACTTAAGAAAGCACAAATGAAATATGTCTTTCCCTTACCTGATTTTCACCACAATAGCCCCGGCTAACATGCATAAGTGTAAAACGAAAGGCACCATCCAATGCTGACTCTCATTTATCATTCACGATAGGAGGGTCCACTATATATATATATATATATATATATATATATATATATATATATATATATATATATATATATATATATTAATACATGTTTCATTAAATAATATAGATAAGTGTTGTCTATATATTTTACACACAATATATATATATATATATATATATATATATATATATATATATATATGCATGTTTCATTAAAGACGACAGACAAGGTACTACGATTGAGCTTTTTATTTAATTTTTCTTGTGTTCGAACAAGAGCTTTCTTTACAGGACAAAGGGTGTGTAGGAACTGTCCAAATGTTTTATGTTTCCGAGCGCTTTCGGCTATACCTTTAGCCATTATCAAGGATGATTCGATTTTTCAGCTTAATTGCATGTGTGCTTTATGTGTATGTCTTAGTGTGTAGTAGGGATGTTTTTAATTTCCGAATACGGTTAGCACGTTGTGGCTTTGTTCGTAGTTAATATTGTTAAGAGTTGGCTTTTTTCTTTTTTCTTATTAAAGCCTCCATTATTTTTAATCTTTTTTTGCCTGTGGATGCAGTTAATATATTGTGTTTTTTGAACACCATATTGACACATGTTTGAATCCAATCTAAGCTTTCGGCTTATATAAGCCATTATCAAAGATGACAGTTTTACTAAATCAAACAACACATATACGAAACCACAATAATGGCCCGCCGTTGCTGTTTGAATAAGCTCAAAGTAACGACAAACTCTTGTCTGCGAGCCAAGGAAGCGAAAAACGCATCGTAGCTCGTGACGTCACACATGACTACGCGAGAGTGAAACGAGAAGTATTAAGTATGGGAAGCCATTAGTATAAACCAATGGCTTCTGCTATAGATTAAAGGCATTTAAAAGTTAGGTTTCAACAGTTTTATGTATATAGCTTCAAGGATTTTTAATTTTTGTTTATTATTACCATATCTATATATGAAGAAATATAGTCTTATGGTGTGCTATATTTATGGGATAAAGTGCTCAATATCAGAGATAGAGCGTGTGTAAATATAAAAGTGAACATAGAAGTCAACACTTAGAGGAGACAGACTCGTGCTAGACGCAATCGTCAGGCCACGATAAAAAATAAAAATAAATAAAAACAAGCGAAATAATTTATCCTAAATAAATAAATTAACAAATAGACGACTTTCGGTAAAATAACCGCCAAAATAGACTACCCACAATGCACCACTGTCCAGTATATATAAATAGCCGTGTAAAATAACAGCACTCGTGGACTGACGATTGCATCTAGCAGGAAACAGACTGTCGCCTCTAAGTGTTGACTTCTATGTTCACTTTTATATTTATACATATATATATATATATATATATATATATGTGTGTGTGTGTGTGTGTGTGTGTGTGTGGCATCATATCTTCATTCAAACAATAGCTTCATGTATCGCACCTCCCATCTGTAGAATTCCCTTCCTATTACTTGTTTCCACGATAGCTATAATCTCCAACAATTCAAATGAAATGTCAATCGACATCTCCAGACGCTTTGATCTATTCCCCGACCTTTTCTTCAACCTTTCCTCTATCACGCCTCTTTACTCTTGCTCCCATTCTCTGTAGTCCCTTTCGTGCTAGTGGCACTCCCGCCTTGCTTGGGGTGAAAAGCTTAAGAAAAAATATTGTGTCTACATTTTTATACTGACCGATTCCTTTTCTATCTTTTTTAAGCCAAATAGTTTCGATCTTTTCCCAGATCATCTGCTGTGGGTAAATTTCAAAGACAAACTTATTGTATCTGCGATAAAATCTGCCTTCCGTTGGGATGGTAATTTTTTAAAACGCGCACGAACGCGCTCCGTAATTATTTTAAAAAAAAGCAGTACATTTTATCTGTAGTTGCAAGCATAGAATTGCGTTCAAAATATATATAGTTGACAACATAAAACTTGGTTCAGATTATTTATATTTCGACATTAAATAACCCATAGAGATGTTGATATGCCGATGAACATAACCAATCAGCTAACATGAAAGAACACTTTCATGACATTAATCCATGTAATACCCGACAATTTCTTAAATCAAACTGTATTCCAAAATAGAACTTCAACAAACCTAGAACATAAAACACACGCATATTACTACCTCTAGTAATCATGTCCACACAGCCATGTATGTGCACAAAATCTGAGTATCATCTACCATGTACTCAACTGTGAAAGCAGAATAACATATCCTATATTTTTATTGCTCCCAAGAAAATTGAATTTCGGCATTAAACGACACATAAGATTTTGATATGCCGTTAAAAAAGAAAATCTAAAATCTATAGCTTATCAACTTTTCGCCGGCTATTCAAAGCCAAAAGAATTTTGTAAAAATGTTTCTCTTTTTTGTTAGATAATAATGGTTTAGTGGTACAAGTTTTACTAATTAACCCATAGCTGGGGGGAGAAGAGGTGGTGAATTTATATATTTTCCAAGGGTACTTGCGTGTAAGTGAATATAACGGACCCAGCTGGAATTAGAACTCGGCTCTCCGACTAACAATTCAAAGACATTAACCATAACATAATCCAAGCTTACAGCAACTGGTATTTCTAAGAAGTCACCCATTTAGGTACCGACCAGGCTCGACACTGCTTAACATCGATGATCGTACAGGAACCGGCGTTTCAGCCTAATGAAGCAGTAAGCCCTTTATATCGTTAAGATATCCCCACAAATAATAAATGCTGGTAGAACTTAATATCAATAACTGCTATTCTTTATGTTATATACCGTGCTAATAGAAATATATACTTGAAAAACAAGGTGGATAATATAAGTAAAGGTTTATTGCAAAAAGAAAACAACATTACAATAAGACTAAAGGTAACAGTTATGCACAAGGTCGTCGCAAGTCAATCCAGTAGTGAGTGCTACTTTAAGAAGGTCTGTAGTTCTCGCGTAAGTCTGAGTCATACTCAACAGATCCCAGCTAATAATATTTCCCAACCTCCCCACGGTGTAGGATGTGGCACAACCGTTGACTCGACATAGCCTAGTCCAGGTTCCTCTCTGCCCGAAGGCAGAGAGTTCGACAACAGCCAAGATCTGAATAAATGATCCCAGCTAGTATATTTAGCTACCCCCACGAGGGTTACATGTGGCACAAGTCCTGGTTTAACGTGGGATCTTCAAGCCCTTGGGCTTGGCCAAAAATATTCCATATTCAAACGCGTATAAACGGGTTCAGGGTCAGTCTACCTCCCCGAACAAGACTCTACCTTCCGGTGGAGCCTCATCCAGGTTCCTCTCTGCCCGAAGGCAGAGAGTTCTACAGGAACAGGTCGCAGCTAGCGATATCTAGCTACCCCCTCCCCATGAGGGTTGGATGTGGCACAAGGCCGGGTTTAACGTGGGTTTTCCGAGCCCATAGGCTCGGCCAAAAATATTCCCTATTTGAACCCGTAAAAATGGGTTCAGGTACAGTCTACCTCCCCGAACGAGACTCTGCTCTTCGGCGGAGCCTCGTCCAGGTTCCTCTCTGCTCAGAGGCAGAGAGTTCGACCGTCTTGCTGGAACAGGTCGCAGCTAGCCTCTGTAGTCTGTTGACTTACAGATACTTATAGGAAGTTACTACCTATTGTGTAGTCACTCATGGGGGTGACAGGTTAGTCCATTACATCACTTTAATAAGGCTTTGAGATGGGCCCAGTCTACAATATTGTAATAATGGCTGATGTATTCAACAGAAATCAAGAATCTATGTTTCTAAAAAGAAGGTAAGTTAACCGAACTAGTTATATTCCATTACCGCCGATCGGGCCTCGAACTACCGCCAGTAACAATACGTCACGGACGTCCCCTTGGAGAGGCACTGTAAACTTGAGAGACTATTGGTGCCTTAAACTTACACCTGACCCCCAGTGGAACTCATACATACGAGACATCGCTAAAGATGCAGATAAAATGGCCGACTCCTTATACCGCTTCAGTAATTACCTGACTGCTCGTGCTATCTTTTACAAGAGACATATCAGACCAAAAATGGAGTACTGTTGCCATATTTGAGCCGGAACGGACCAGACCACACTCTCCAGCATCGATATAGCCCAAAAGCGTTTTCGAGTCCTTGTGGTCGACGAATTAATTTCCAACCTCCGACCTCTCTCCCACAGGCGGGACGTAGCTCGCCTCTCGCTGCTCTATCGTTACTTTCACGGAAAGTGCTTGAAAGACTTACATTCCTTGTTTCTGCCAAGACTCTCTTTCACGGCACGGATCCGCCGTACTACTTACAGTTTAGTAAACCACCCATAATCCCGGGATTTACCTTGACCGCCCACTGAGTCAGATTGTGACACAAAGTCGGTTTTTAACGTGGAAACATTCAGGCCGCTGGTCAAAGCTTTTCATACCACCGCTACGGAACACAGATGTTGCGCAACGAAGAGGGGTCAGTGTAAGAGTGGAGAGAAGGCCTCCGGCATGGAACAGATGCTACCACCGCAGCATCTACTCCGACAGAAAAGAAAACCTTTCCCCCTCTCCTCCGGGAGAATCTGGGAAGGGGGGGGGTGATCCCCATTATTTTCTAAGCTATTGACTGGTCATGAACAGACAAATTCCAGCTGAGTAGAACTGTGCCAACCATCACGATACCAGTGACAAATGAGCCACGCGTTAATGAGTGAAGACTCAGCTAGATGGTAACCACAGTGGTCTGAAGGTACTTGAATACCAACATGGGGAGTGGGGTTACATTATTGCTTGCTGTTGATCAGATCTGACTCTGGGTTTACAGCGATATTTTGTTAAAGTTAAGCTCAAATATTTAATGATGCAATAAGGGAATTTCTACAGATATTTTATTGTCATAGAACTCGCCATGAGCTTATTCAATCATTAAGTGAAGAATTAAGATTTATCAGAATATTAAAATAGGCATTATATTAACAATGGATAACTGTTTGAATCATTTGTCACAAAACAATTTTACCCTATAGGTATAATAGAATACAGTACGAAACTGAAAAAGAGATCTGATTCTAGATCCCACACAGATAAAGATCTTGTACAGGGTGAACTCGTCCTGGGTACGACGTTAAACTGCATCCAACAGCAAGGCCTCTGATCAGGAGGTTTTGAGGAGCGTGGAACCACCTCTTAATTGCTGATGTTCCCAAGTCCACCCTGACCCGGGGTGGTAGCACCTGTTAGGGTCCCAGCTATGGGCAAATAGTGAAATCCCAAGGTGTGTCCCCATCCTGGGTATGACGATAAACTACGTCCAACCAAAAGGCCGTCGATCCGATCAACCGGCTGGTCATGTCATGCCCCATCACATCTAACCCATCCCAAAACAACTACAACTTACAATTAACTTTCCCTCCCAAACCCTACACTAAATATACTAACACCTTACCCCTAAAATGTGATGGGAAACAATGATGTTGCCAGGGATACATTTTTTTGAAACAATGATGTTGCCAGCTATACGTTTTTGATATATCTAGTAAATACTGGATCTGGCATTAAATAACCCATAGTAGTTGATATGCCATAAAACCCCAAACAAACAAACAAACAAACAGGGTAAACCTTACTGTAAAAAAATCTCGTTCAAAATCAAGAGGCATCTAGAAGTTATACCTTGGTTTGGGCTTAGCCTTTACTATTCACTCCAGAAGGTGTTCTTAGGGCGCCGGAGTTAGACCTACTATTATGCATACCAATAAATCAGAATAAACTTAAAAACTGTAAAGGGTTCACCATAAATCCCTGCAGACATGTGACACTTCATTATCCATAGTGCCCCCTATAATCGGTGAATACATTAAACTACATTAGTGGTTCTCAACCAGGGTCCATAAGGAGCATTACTAGGGGGTCAACGCAAAAAATAGCAAATTAGGAGACCACGTTAATATTTTAAGGTCCACGTTATAAATAATCAAGAGTGGGTTCCCCTTGCTAATCGCAAACTGGGGAAACCAAAATCTTCCCTTGCTGCGTTGCCTTCCTCTTTGAGAGAGCTATTTCTCTTTACTGGGACTATAAAAGGACACTATACGCGAACTTTGTCTTCTCAACTGAATAAAGCTTTCTTAAAGCCTACACCTGTGTATTTTGTCATTCGAGTCCCTACAGGAATTTCACTTCGGAACGGTTGTTACAAATAAGAATCGCATTTTCTGCAGTAATCTGTGCCTTATTAAAATACTAAAACTCGCAAAAAACGAGATCAAGCAATTTAATTTAGCGTCCCTTTTACTCTACCGGATGTTTTGATTGTAAAAGTTGAATAAAAACTGTGAAGGATATATAACGGAAGGATTTTATATATAAAGAGAAATAGACATCTTGAGAAAGTCACTGAAGTTGAGATGCCTAGTCAGGTATCGAATGCAGATCCTTCTTTGGATTTTGTCAAGAATCTCGAGATGAATAGCACCTCACCAGATATGGCAGCAGTATTCAATGCACGCACAAATAGTAGATTTGTAAATGTTTAAGAGGGATTCTGATGAGAAATATTTCTTAGCACGACACAGTGACCCAAACTTCCTTGCAGTAGATGCAACAATTGATTCGATGTATTCACTCCATTTTAGGTCAGTTGAAAACATGAGGCCAGGAAGTCACAGTGTGTTACTCTCCACGAGTCTAGAGTCAGCCATGCTGATGGTAGGAAAAAAAGTTTCTCTATTGAGGTTAACCCTTGGAGCTCTGCGTTCCTGGACAATTTTAACCTTTCTGCCTGTGCTCCTAAGTCAAAATTCGCAAATAGTTGGTAGGTAATGTTTCACGGTAGATATATAAAAAATAATTACAGGATCGATTGCATTGCAGATTCTTCTTTGGATTTTGTTAAGAACCTCGAGATGAACAGCAGGAGCACCAGATCAGATAGGGCAACAGTATTCAAGGCACGGACGAATGGTAGATTTATAAATGTGCAAGATGGATTCTGACAAGAAAGATTTTCTGGGACGACATAGTGATCTACCTTTCCTTGTAGTAGATGCAGCAATTGATTCGATGTTGTCGCTGTACTTCAAGTCAGTTGAAAACGTGAGGCCAAGAAGGCGTAGTATGTTGCTCTCCAAGAGTCTAGCATCAGCCAAGCTGATGGCAGGTAGAAAAGACTCTCTATTGTTGTTAAATGGGTGCAGTTGTGTTTTGAAGGCGTTACAATTTACAAGCCATTATTAAGAAAGAAGAAGATATAGTTTGGCCTTAAGGTGGATATTCCTTGGTCTTGGCTATTTTGGGCTCAAAGTAGATATTCCTTGACCTTAGGTATTTTGGCCTCAAGGTGGATATTCTTGGCCTTGGGTATTTTGGCCTCAGGGTGAATATTCCTTGGCCTTTGGTTATTTTGGCCTCAGAGTGGATATTCCTTGGCCTTAGGTATTTTGGCCTCAGAGTGGATATTCCTTGGCCTTGGGTATTTTGGCCTCAAGGTGGATATTCCTTGACCTTGGGTATTTTGGCCTCAGACTGCATATTCCTTGGCCTTAGGTATTTTGGCCTCAAGGTGGATATTACTTGGCCTTAGATATTTTGGCCTCAGGGTGAATATTCCTTGGCGTTGGATATTTTGACCTCAGAGTGGATATTCCTTGACCTTGGGTATTTTGGACTCAGAGTGGATATTCCTTGGCCTTGGGTATTTTGGCCTCAAAGTGGATATTCCTTGGTCTTGGGTATTTTGGCCTCAGGGTGGATATTCCTTGGCCTTAGGTATTTTGGCCTCAAGGTGGATATTACTTGGCCTTAGATATTTTGGCCTCAGGGTGAATATTCCTTGGCGTTGGATATTTTGACCTCAGAGTGGATATTCCTTGACCTTGGGTATTTTGGACTCAGAGTGGATATTCCTTGGCCTTGGGTATTTTGGCCTCAAAGTGGATATTCCTTGGTCTTGGGTATTTTGGCCTCAGGGTGGATATTCTAGCCTAGCATGTTTTATACTCGGGGATATATAAACTGGCCCAGGTTATACCCCGATTATAGAAAAACGTTGCCTAGAATCACCCCGGGTATACTCTGGTCTGTTGCACGTGCACGTGGAGTAGAGATTTAGACCAATCAGCTTTTGTTCGATTTTGGTTTGTTCTAAACGCGCAAAAGATTTTGAATCCTTAACAGCCATGTTAGATTATTCTTGCTTTCATTCTTTTATTATATTTTCCCTCTTTTCCTCTGCGTTTACCATTTTGTTTGCCTTTTATTGTTCTTCATCATTTAATTCTTTTTGGAACTTGTTATGTCGGATGTGAATCCCTCCAAGCAATAATTACCCTTTGGATTACTAATATCCCAGAGTTACTAGTACGCCCAAATTATTATTTTTTTTTTACAACCAATCAGGTATTTGCGTCATACGAAACCAGAAGCAAAGATTGAAAAAGACTAAGGAATTGGCATAAAAACGGAGAATAAAAGGAAGATAAAGATGAAATTGGTGACTGTAATAAAAGTTGGTGTTTGGGGTGGAGGAACGCGAAAGAAAAGAGAGGGTTGGGAAATGAGTTGACGGCAGAAGGCGGGGGTGACGAGCGGTGCGTACGAAGCGTTGTTGGAGCAATATTGTCAAATTACTGCGTCAGTTAAATGCTAAGCCGCAGTGCAGATGCCTCCGGAGAGGATGTTGATGTGCTGGCTCTAGGCGACATGAAGATTAGACAAGGCAGGAAAATAGGAAGAAAAAGAAAAAAGATAGAAGGTGAGCAACAATGGTGACGAAGGAAAATGAATAAATAAACAAGATGGACGTTTTAAAATAGCAAAGAACGAGAAACGATGAGAAAATGAAATGGAAAAGAGAATTTGAAAAAGGGAAAAAGAAAAGCTAAAGAATGAGAAATGAGATAAAAATTGTTTGAAATAAGAAAGAAAAAGAAGAAAAACTGTAAACAACGAATCGAAGAACAAAGAAAGAAAAAGATGGATAATTAAGAAAGAAAGAAAGAAAGAAAGAAAGAAAGACAGAAAGACAGAAAGAAAGAAAGAAAGAAATGTTAAAATTAACAAAGAGTTAATGACAGCATGAGAAGAAGAAATATTTAAAAGATCAACCTTTATTGAAGATAGAAATAACGAAAAGAGAAAGAAAACAACGAAAAAGCAAAAAAGAAGAGAAAAAGAAAGAAAAACGAACGAAATGAGAACGAAGAAAAGAAACAACAAAGAAAGAAAAAAGGAACGAAAAAGAAAAAAAACGAAAAAAGAAAGAAAAAAGAACCGGTAAAAAAAATGAAAGGAAAAAATCAAAGGAAAAAGGACGAAAGAAGAAAGAAAAACGAAATAGAAATGGAATCAAAGAAATAGAATGAAAAAAGAAAGAAAAAAAACAAAAAATAATGAAAAAGAAAGGAAAGCGAAAAATGAACCAAAGAAGAACGAAAAAGAAAAACTGGGGGAAAAAACGAATAAAAAGAAAAAAGAAAAAAGAAAAAAAGGACGAAAAATAAAGAAAATCGAACGAAAAAAGAAAGAAAAAATTCAAAGAAAAAAGAACGAATAATCATAGAAAAAAAGAACGAAACAAGAATAAAAAACGAAATAGAAAGAAAACTAACGAAAAAAGAAAAACAAATGAAAATGAAGAAAAAAGAACGAAAAAAAGAAAGTAAAAAAGAACAAAAGACGAAAGAAACTAGAATGAAAAAAAAACGAAAAGAGAAGGAAAAAAGAAAGGAAAAGAACATTTAAGTGGGGGGAGGTTAAAGTGAAGAAATTTAGAAATGCGAAACATGCATTGAAAAAAACGTTAAATAATGAAAGCGAAAGAAAAAATAGAATTGAGAAGAAGCAAGAGCCTAAGAAGAGAAAAGGAGAAAATCTGATTGTCATTGAAAGAAAAAGAAAATGACAAGAGAAAGAGAAATTGGTGCATGTTGGTAGGAGGAGGGGGATGAGTGGTAGTGGAAGTGGAAGTGAAGGTCGAGATGCAGAGCTTCAAAGTGCAGAAACATCGTATCACTAGGTAGACGGAATTAAAGATCTATCTAAATAGCCATATACATACTTTTAGATATATACGCGTATACCGATGACGATACATATTACATATACATACATACATACATACATATATATATATATATATATATATATGTATGTATGTATGTATTGTCATGTCTGTGGATCATTATAATATTATATATATATACTTATATATCTATGAGTATAAATGGGTCTTTTATAGATATATACTTACTTCTGTAACTGTATATATATATATATATATATATATATATATATATATATATATATATATATATATATACATACACACATATATAAATACAAAGACACGTAAATGTGTTCAAATTAATGGTTGTAAAATAAACCTACATTAAAAAAAAAAATATATATATATATATGTAGAGAGAGAGAAAGAAAGAGAGAGAGTGAAAGAGAGGGATACGTAAAACTTAAATACAATTTATAATATATATTACCATTAGTACATATCTCTCTCTCTCTCTCTCTATATATATATATATATATATATATATATATATATATATATCTTATCTATCTATCTATCTATATATATATATATATATCGCTCTCTCTCTATATATATATATCTATGTCTATATATCTATCTATCTATCTCTCCCTCTCTCTCTCTCTCTCTCTCTATCTATCTATATATATATATATATATATATATATATATATATATATATATATATAAGAAATTCTGTGAAAATATTTATATTATGTCTATATGCTTATATAAGCCGAGAGTAAATATATTCACGCACAAATATATATATATATATATATATATATATATATATATATATATATATATATATATATATATATAATTAATATATATAAATTCAGATTTATATATATATATACAATTTCTGGAAATGAAAGGAAGCGTTGCTCTTAGTTGTCTCATTATCCGGGCCTCCTCTATACCTACATATGTACATATCACATTTTTGGCATGAAATGCGCACGCACGTGTCTCCATACACCCCCACCCATGCACACGCACATGCACACAAATGCGCACCCGATTCAAAATGTCGTTTCAAATGCGGCTTGCACGCATATTCCCATCTGTAGGCATGTTTATGTCATGCGTACTCGGGCGTGTGCGTGTGCACTTGTAGGTGTATGCGCGAAAGCTATTCGTTTTTTAGCATGTGCAAGTGCGTGTGGATTTATGGATTTTCCCCATGTCTGAAATCCGCTTTCTAAACTGCTGACAACGTCACCAGTGGAACTTTTGCCGCAATTATCAGTGGATGTTAATGGCGTTGTAATAGTCTTCGATCTTTTTATCTATTAACCTAAACAAGAACAGGAGCCGAAGAAGCAAAATGAAGCGAAAGCGGGGGGGGCGATGGAGGAGGCGGTGGTGCAGTGGAGGAGGGGCAGCGGTGGTGGTGGTTTATTGTGGTGGTGGTGGTGGTGATGGCATAGCGCACTAAGCTGGTCGAGAAAATGTCGGTCGGAAATAACAAGAACGAGTAGCGGTTAGGGAGTACAAAAAGAAAGAAAGAAAGAAAGAAAGAAAGAAAAGAAAAGAAAGAAAGAAAGAAAGAAAGAAAGAAAGAAAGAAAGAAAGAAAGAAAGAAAGAAAGAAAAGAAAAGAAAGAAAGAAAGAAAGAAAAGAAAAAAGATTGAGAGATAAAAACGAAAAGAAAAGAAAGAAAGAAGGGACGAAAAATAAAGGAAAAGAAAGAGAGAAGGAACGAGAAAAAGTAAAAAGAAAGAAAGAATTAAACGAAAAGAAAAAGAAAAGAAAAAGAAAGAGACGAAATGAAAGAAAGAAAAAAAAGAAAGAAAGGTAAAAACGAAACGAAAAGAAAAGAAAGAAATGAAAGAAATAAAGAAAGAATGAACGAAAAAGAAAGGAACAGAAAGAAAGAAAGAAAGAAAGAAAGAAAGAAAGAAAGAAAGAAAGAAAGAAAGAAAGAAAGAAAAAGAAAAAAAGAAAAAGAAATGAAGGTAAAGAAAGAAAGAATGAACGAAAAATAAAGAAAAAGAAAGGAAGGAGAAAAAATGAAAAGAAATAAACGAAAAGAAAAAAAGGAAAAGAAACGAAAAGAAAAGAAAAGAAAGAAAGAACTAAAAAGAAATGAAAAGAAAGAAAAAGGAAAAAACAAAGAAAGGCGAGGAATTAAACGAAACGAAAGGCCGAAAGAAAGAATGAATGAAAAGAAAGAATTAAAAATAAAAACGAAACGAAAGAAGGAAAAAAATTTAAATAACTCTTCTTTTTTTTCTTTCTTACGAAAGGCCAAGAAATAATAGCTTAAGCGACAAAATGATAAGCACGGAATAAACATGAAAGATGCAAGACTTTAGAGAAAGAAACGAAAGAAAAGAATGAAAGAAAAAAAACGAAAAAAAGCATGATCACAGTTTTTTTTTATATTTCTTTCTTTCTCTCTCTTTCTCTTTCCTCCCTCTTAATTACACATAAACTCTCCTTTCCAATTTTGTCTCTCTCACTCTTTCACCTTTATTATCTTTCAATCTCGCTTTCTTCTTATCTATCTATTTTATTTTTATTATTTATTCGATCAAAATGTATGTATATATGTCTACACGTACAAACCGCTTGATCGACCTGCCAATATATCGATCAAGCTATCTGTCTGTCTGTCGTTTGTTCAGTTTAAGAATCTAAACAACTGTATCCTCTTCTGACTCCGAATGTATCGATTGATGCCTGATTTATATATGATCTATCAATCTGTCATCTAATTCCTCTTTCTAAACGTGTTTCTCGGTTGCACTCTCACTGAAAACTATTTGCAATGTAATCGTATGCCAAGCCCTCTTCAAAGGCCATTTCGATGTCGTATTCTTTGAAATACCACGGTTATTTTGGTGTCCCAAGATCGGAACTGAAATCTTAATTGCACGCGGAGAATACAAAGAACACACACCGGCACAACAGGTAAGAAGGGAATAGAATTCTGTACTTTATATGATTTCATTTTCGATCATTCAATTTGACGTTAAACTGAATCGAAAAAAATTACAAAGCCATATCAAGAAAGACAGCTTGACCTAGATAGACGGAAAAAGGTTTATATGGAGGTGCATCAATAAGTCTGTAACCAAACAATGCACAAAACGCTTTTAATGTACACAATAGCTATTAGGATATTCTACAAGGATTTGTCTTTTATCAGGAAGGATACAAAAAAAATTCACGTTAAATTTATTGAAATATTTGTGCGCTCGAGAAGTAATTACGTTTTATCAAAGAGTATATAAAACCAAATGGATGTTAAATTTATTAGAATATTGATAAAAATGTAATCGACTTAATTAACAATATCTGCAGCTAGAGAAATTTTCGATTCCTAGTTTTAAAAAAATCTGGATTTTCAAGAACATTACCTTCACCTGAAGAAGTCCTTTTAGAGTAGGAAATGCATTACAGGTATATTTTTTTTAATTTTGTCATTCAATTACTCAATATTGTTCAGATATATATAAATTCACACAGTCTGTCTGTGGATGACTATATATATATAAATATATATATATCGAGAGAGAGAGAGAGAGACATCCATAGACAGACTGTTTCGCTGTATCACATTTCCTCAGTGTGGCTAGAAACCCGACTAATTTGACATCAGTCAGATACCTTACCCCTAGGCCATCGTCACACAGCAGAAAGGAAGGGATGTTAACGTTTTTCATTATACGAAATACTCCAGCGACTCAGAGGCATAAATATAAACTTATGTGTCTCGTGTTATATATATATATATATATATATATATATATATATATATATATATATATATATAAATTATAATTTTATCATATAGACAAAGCCATTTACTCACTACAAAGATGCAACTTCGTTTCATTGCATTTCAACTGCACTTCGAAGTGCAGTTGAAATGCACTGAAACCAAGTTGCATCTTTGTAGTGAGTAAAATGGTTTTGTCTGTATGATAAAATTATAATAAATAAATAAGTATCGCTCTACTATCTGTATCGAGCTCTTTTTTGAATTAACGCTGCGAACGTTGGAATTTATATAGTACTTTCGTTCTCATCGCATCAGATATATATATATATATATATATATATATATATATATATATATATATATATATTGTGTATTTGGGCAGCAATCCCTCTTTTATACATGTTTCGTTGAAGACGACAGACAATGTACTGCGATTAAGAATTTTATTTAATTTTTCTTGTCTTTTTCACAAGATGTCAAGTTAGTATTTTCCTTTCTGTACTTAAAGTGTTTAAAAGTTGTACAGATGTTCTACTTATGTTAACGCTTTCGGCTATTCTGTTAGTCATTATGAAGGATGTTTTTGTTTGTTTTTTTAGCTATTTAAATAAGTCTTCTGTGACCATTTAAACAGACACGGAAACATTCCAAACTACACCCGCAACATACTTGCAAATAATACGAATAACATCGCTCACATGTAAAAAAAAAAAAAAATAGAAAAAATTCTGAAGCAGATAAATATTGCCGGTCACGTTTTAACTCAAACGGTCCATAAAGATGATTGTTGCTGATTGTGCAGACCGCATTCATTTTCATCGAGGCCCTCATGTGCTAAACTGTGGCATGGCGATTTTCTTTACCCCCAAATGTGAACATTATGCTGGCTGACGTCGTATGAAATGTAGCCTCATCGCTGAAAACAAGACGCTTTTCGAACTCATCTTCAAGTTTCTCTTGCATAGCGACACAGAAATGCTTCCGCTTTTCCGTATCATTTATGTTTAAGGCTTGAACGAGCTGCAGCTTATCGGATATTACCCGCAATCGTTTCCTTGCAGAACGACAAAATGTTGTACGAGGAATCTAGGTTTCCATAGATACTCTTCTTACAAACTTTCCACGGCTTTCTGCAAATGTTTCCCAAACTTGATTGACGATATCTTCCGAATCTGATTTTTTGTGCCATATCCGAACATGCTGCACAGTTGGTGCATTTTTCATGAATTTTCTCGGAAATGCACGCTGCACATTTATGCTTGACTGCATATTCTAACACACAGAATGCCTTTTCATTTCTAGCGTGCATCATTCGTCACCCTGAAAAAAAGAAAAAATTAAACATTCAACTTAGTTTTACGCACATTATTTACATTATTCGGACTATTGTCCTCATCTTTGTCGCCATATTTTTTACAACGTTTCGGCCGTTGTACGTTCCGGCCTTCTTCAAGTGGTTGGAATGTCGAATTGAACCCTTTATTTCGCTCACTGGGGTATACTGTTCTAGTTCCACGTGCCATGTTTAATGGATGTCAGTTATCAGATCTCCTGTTAATTTCCCTCTGAAAGTTCTCCACTGCCTTAACCGGGTATTGAACTCACACTCTTTGCGTCCTGTCAATGGATCTAACCAACGCCCTCTGTGGGATCAGGTTGAAATCATAAACAAGGAACATCATTGGAAAATTCGTAAACTTAAGGAATCAGCACATATGCTAGGCCATAAAAATCTCCTGAGCCGACCAAGCATAGAAATAAATACAATATGGGAACCAGTAATAAGGAATGTCAGAGAAAAGCGATAATAATAGCAAAGTTGCAATATGAGATCTGGTAAAAACATGTATGATAACAGCAAAAAATGCAATATGAGCACTGGTAAAAATTGTTGCTGAAGACATTAGGTTTATAATACCCAGAAATTCATACACCTATGTCCTCAAGAACACATGGCACAGTGGATAAAGGCGTTAGTTAGAACCAGTGACAGGACCCAAAGAGTGTGTTCAATACCCGGTTATGACAGTGAAGAACTACTTTTGTGTCAATTTTTAAAAAATTAAGAGAGATGTTCCCAAACTTTTGTGTGTGTGTGTGTGTGTGTGTGTGTGTGTGTGTGTGTATATATATATATATATATATATATATATATATATATATTACATGAATCATTCATACAAAAAGCAGATAGTGAAGTTAATCATTAACTTCACTATCTGTTTTTTGTATGAATGATTCACGTAATGTAAATTGAACTGCACCACATACTTTATATATATATATACATATATATATATATATATATATATATATATCAGTTTTATTCTTAGATATTCCACACTGTGATAATAGAAGATCTGCCAGGAATCGTGAGATGTTGTAAGAGTCTCAGCGCAAATTTATTGTGGACGATCTTGCGATCAAGGCACTATCTATACGTCCGTGTATTGAATACAAAATCCAAAGATGATCTGTAACATAATCGATCTTGACCTTGTACCTCGACTTCAGTCAATGTGTCGTGGCTTCCCTCTGTCTTTTCTATCAATATTTTCATGGCGTCTGCTCTAACGAGCTATTTTCACCGGTGCCCCGACTGCATGGCTTTAAGCCTGCTACTAGATTGGGATCTCAGTCCTACTTTTACTCTATCGAATCAACTGCTACGTGTAATGCAAGGAAAGTCGGTTCACTGTGTCGTGCCAGAAAATATTTCCCGTCAGAATTCATCTTGCACATTTATAAAATTATCATTCGTCCTTGCCGTGAATAACGGATGCCATATTGGGTCAGGTGCTCCTGCTGTATATATCGAGATTCTTGGCAAAATCCAAAGAAGAATCTGTAATATAATCGATCCTGACCTGGCATCTCGACTTCATTCACTTTCTCACCAACGTCGTCCCTCTGTCTTTTCTACAAATATTTTCATGAAAACTGTTCTGATGATTTTCCCTTGGTGCCCCAACTCCAAGACTTTAAGCCTGCTACTAGACTGGCAACTTATGTCTCACCGTTTTCCTGTTGAGCTAGCTAGAAGCAAACGCAATTTCTATTCTAAGAATTTACTTTCTTGCACTTCCCAACTTTGCAACTCCCTTCAGATTTCTTGCTTCCCTCTCAACTACAATCTTCAAAGGTTTAAACTCAATGTCAATCACTATCTTCTGTTTTCATGAAACCTATTCCTTTATCGTCTTTTTTCTCACTTCTACTAATTTGCGTCTTATTGGCATTGTCGCCTTCCTTGGGGTGAAAAGATTTTTAAAAATTTAAATTAAATTGAAAAAGAAAATAATTTAGACAAAATTTTCCTCCTCTTTTTTTTCTTCACAAAATGTCGCTAATTATAAGCACGCACTCACACATATGCATGTGTGCGTTTGCTTTTAAACTTTTTGTTAAGTCCGCTGAGAGGACTGCTACATAGAAAACTGGTTTACTGAGTCGTGTTAGACAATTTGTCCCGTCATAATTTATTCTACACATTTATATGTCTACCATTCGTCTACGTATTGAATATTGATGCCACATCTGCTCAAGTGCTTCTGTTATACATTTAGAGATCCTTAATAAAATACATCGACGAATCTGCAATCTGATATGGCATGTAGGTCTCAAGTACCTCCGCATCGCCGTAACGTAGCTTCTTTGTGCCTTTTCTATAAGTATTTTAATTGTATTCTTTCTGATTAATTTTCCTCTTTGGTAGCTAGACGTTACGAATTTAAGCGTAGTACTTAATTGGCGGTTAGGTCTCATCATTTTACAGTTCAAATGGCTAGATGTAATCGTAAATTCTATGCTAACAGTCTCTTTTATCACACTTCTCGCTTGTGGAACTCTCTTCCGACTTCTTGCTTTCCAGTCAACTTTGATCATCAAAGATTTAAATGAAATGTCAATCATTATCTTCTTAATTCCTTTTCTTTTATTGTACTCGCTTTTTCTTTTTTAATGTTTTGTATTTCTCATATTCTCACACACTCAGTAACCCCTTGCATCTTAGGGACTTTATTGTCATGACTGGGGTGAAATGATTGAAATAAACGTGTGGGG